>CANXYC011541006.1:0-42038 GCA_948193065.1 Aleurites moluccanus | reverse complement strand
TATATATATAGTAAGCAAAGCATCGAGAATCAAAATTTTTTACCTTAATCAATAATTTTTCTTCTTCCTTTGCCATCATAGAATTCTCCTTCTCTTCTATTTTTAATCTTCCTTTTCCTACACAATCTTTTCTTCAAAGTGTCCTTCTCATCCTTATAATAACTTACTTATAAACTTCTATAGAGAAATCTCACCAGAGTTTTGTTTAGAGGAGAGGTTTGTTAAAGAACAGATGGAAAGTTACCAATGGCAATGCTAAGTGTGTAGGTTCGACCGACAAGTTGTTTGATATAGGATTTTTTATTTTTTTTCCAACCATTTCTAACTCTTATTCACACTCTTATATATGTATACAATAAAAATCCAACACAAAAAGAACAAGTTTTTGATAGAGAAGTTAAGAAAATTATAAAGAATTTGAAAATTTTAACATGTGTTCTTACTATTTCCATTAAGATTATAATAAACAAATAAAACAAATAAGTTTAGCTATTAGTATGGCCTTTTGGCCGGACTCATTAGGTAGATTTATGGAAATTATTTTTGTCTTTAACTCTTTAGGAAAAGTTTGGAAGGAAAAAGAAGAAAAACATGAAGAATTGTTTTCTTAAAAATTTGGTAAGCGTAAAGGTTTTACTTAATTTTTTTATCAAGTAAACAAATAGAATTTTTGGGTAAATTTACTTCATTTGGACGGTCCACATTAGTGAATAAAAGGCATGAATTTTGGCTTTTTAACTTTTGTAAAAGGTGACAAAATTGTTCATTTTTCATTAATTTAAAAATCTTACTTTTCCTCCCTAATTACCTTAATCATTTGCAATTCATCCTCTTTTCCTTTTAATTAACTTCTAATTAACTCTTTCTCATTATTAATCATTCAAATATTGACTCTTATTTACTTTGTTTGACAATCCATCACTGTCTCTACAGTTGCTTACTCTTAAGTCTTTAGCTTTTATACCAAATTTTTCCCCAACTTCCATTTTATCTTACTAATTTGATTAATTCTCATTAACTTATTTCATTTAAGTCTGTCTAAAATTTATCATACTGTATATATTGTCTTATTTAATTAATTCATCAAATTTGCATAAACTCTATTCTAGCTTTACATAACTGTTTAACAAAACTTTTCTTAGGTTTTCGACTCCTATCACTATCTAATCATTACTTTTCAATACCCCGATTCACTGAAGTCTAATTGGTTTCTTCTGGAACATTACATTTTACTTTCCTTTAAGAAAATTCATCCTCTAATTTTCTCATTCTCTAAGTTGTCCATCGATGCAATGTCGATTCAATGCTCTTCTAAACAGTTTCTATTATATCCTTAATATCATCGTCTAGTAATGTTACAATACATAATATTCTTTCCTTTCATAATTTACTATGTAATCAAATTGTAATAACACAATTTATTACTATCATTACTTGTAATTAGAAATTTTACCTATGCTTGTATCGTCAGAGATAGACTCTTCACTTGGATTGATGGGTTCTTTTCCTCGTTTCTCAGCATTTAATCTTTCCCTTCGTATTCTTGCTATTCTTTGTGGGCAACCTTTAATGAAATGATCATATTTTTCACATTCTAAATATCGTCGAATAATCCATCGATGAAGATTTTTATTCTTTTTCCCACATCTAAAGCAGTAGGCAATATCTAGTGGGATATGTCTTTCCTTCTTTATTTCTCTAAGTTATCTTTCTAACTCAATAATTCTTTTTCTTAAAACTTCTTCAACTTCCGAAGATTGAACTTCTTGCTTATTGTCTACTATTTGTTGATTTTCTTGTATTACTATTGATTCCTCTGTGGGTGGAAGAATATTAGAAGCTACTTCTACTTGTATCGGCCTATCATTCTCATCTCTTCCTCTTCCTCGTCCCCGATCTCTTCCTCATGGTATGGATCTTGTATGAATAAACATAGCGACACTATATAGATAAACAAAAGAACGTATCAAACAACATTTAATGCTGATAAACACATATAACAAATAACAATAAATGAATTCTTATGTTCCATGGGTTCCCCTTAATACCTTATTGACACCTATGACACATATACTTTTTATCACTTCAACCTTAGCTCTAATACTATCTTTGTCACGTCCCAATATTGGAACATAACGGTTTTAGGATACGGGTAAATCTAAAATCATTAGAAACCCGTAGAATCCGTTAACATGTCAATTTCAATCATTTATACTTAAAACCATTTATTTATATTTAAATTCTACTTAACAATTATTATTCTTACAGAAATTTCGCTAGAATTCCCTTTGTATTTTCAATCTAATTCCAAGGGCATACTTATTAAATTACACAACCTGCATAAAAATTACACTTTCAATATTTGATTACCCTTATAACCTCAACTCCACAGTTCAATGAAACATATATAACACTTTTATACTTGTCTTATACTTTTACTATCTGTGCTTATTCACATTTAATTAGTTACGACAATTTCCATTTTTCACATATACTACCTCACTTATGATTTTATATTTTATTAGGTCATTAATTAAATTCTCTGTATTCTCTTATATGTCATTTTAATATAATACTTATATATACATATCAAGCTATTCATATTTTTAAGATAATACACTAACATAAGTTAGTTATAATTATCTATATCCCGAATTGTATCCATGGAGTTTTCTAGAATTTACATGACTCCACAAAAGAGAATAATTACACTAGAGTCCTTGAAGTCCCAAGTTCGAAGAAGGAAGTGACTTGGGAGATAGCGACTATTCCTAACCTGAAAATGTTTAACAATTAAAGACATGAGTATTACAATACTCGATGAGTTAAATATACATCATTAACATAAGGGTTTGGTTGGTAGCAAAAAATATGAAGAATAAATAAGAATTAAATAACAACAAATAAGAAGAATAGATAATAAGTTATCAAGGCTATATATCAAATATTAGCACTTTGCACACCAAATGCCATAGGCGGAAGGAATGAATATTATTAATAAATAATATTGGGTAAACATATCTTAGGTATCATATCTACATATAGAAATGACAGATATTGAGTCTTGAACACATATCGTATTTAATTTTCATTTTCACATGTAACTCATGTAAGGTGGTCAAGCCTTGTGCTAGGACAAGTCTCTTCCTAGCTAGGGTAAACAATGTAAATAAATCATTGTGCACGATGCCAAAAGTACTTACCTACTACCCCGTCAGTAAGATAACTCTGTCAATTACACATATAAAAAGGCCAATGAAAATAATAATAATATCAAATGGTTATATGGAAACATTAAAATACAATGAATATTCAATAGGTATACATATAGCTCATTTATCAATTGGAGTTAATGCGTTTCAATAAACATGTGACGGTTTTCATACTTGGTACAAAGGTAATCAATCAATAACAAACATCATGGCATATTGGTGTGCATAGCATTAATGACATTTTGGTGCAAGTTCATCAAAATTCAATATTACAAATCAAGTTCTCAAAATGAGCAATACAATAAACAGTTGAAATTCCATAACAAATCAATGAAAATGGATCAAATTAGGTTTGAAATTTCAAAGAACAATTATGGTTAATGAATAAAGTAGTATTCAGCCGAATGAAAAGTAAGTCTTATATGGTTGCAATAATTCATGCTATGGCAATAAACATGAGTAATAATATATAAATAGCTCACCTTGCTAAACAAATTTTAAAATACACTTCACTTTTTTCTTCACTTAGAACTCCTATTTATATCTTCTTCTTCATTCGAATTTACATATCAATTAAGCATAAAATTAGTACTTATTCACATGTCATATGCTAATCTTAACTTTAGTTTAATTAATTCTCATACATTCTTTAAACCTAGGATTATGTTTTAATTATTTTAAAATTCTTATGGATTTAATTGCATAGAAAAATATATTGATTATTTGATTCTAATCATAGAAAAATATATTGATTATTTGATTCTGATATACTATTGCGCATATTTATGGGTGGAGGTTTTATATCTATTAATTACTTTTGAGGCATAATAGAAATTCTCTAATTTTCATATGAATGCACATAGAGTATTGGACAAATTCAGCATTTTTGTGTATGGCAAACCATAAATATGATGTATTATTTTTTTAATTATTTTTAAAAAGAAAATTAAATTAATTTTTTATTTTTCATCAAATAAATTTTCAATTTGGAGATCGCAAAATAAATATACATGGTGTGAAAAACAGCAAAGTGTGTTTTTCCACCAACATCAATTGGTCTAAGTGATTAGGGATTTATTATTTGTTAAGCAAGATATCATGAATGTAGAAAATAAATGTTGAGAAAATTGTCTCTTATAAATTTATCTAACTTAAATTTAAAATTTAATCGAAAAATAATAAAATATCGAATATCAAGTAGTTAATAAAAATAAGGGATAAGTACAAAAAAACAGGCATGTGGTTATAGCTATTTAAAATTCGAGATACGTGATTTGTTTTTTGGCAAAAATAGGTATGTGGTTTCTGCCGTTAACAATTAGAGATATAAAACATTAATACCGTTAGTAGGCACTTACATGACGCTTATATGACACAAACTAATCCATTTTTAATTTAGAAAATGTCCACGAGGCATTTTATTTTATTTTTAAAATAAAATATTAAAAAATTTTATTTTTAAATTTTTAAATTATAAATATCTCAAAAATAAAATAAAAATAAAAATTAAGAAATTTTAGATATATAATTTTTAAATAAAATAAAATAAAATATTAAAAATTAATAATATCCTAAAATTTTTAAATATTTTAAAAATTAAAATAAAAATAAAAATTGAAAATTTTTGAATTTAAATTTATAAAAATAAAATAAAATTTAACATAATATTTTAAAATTTTAAATATTTTAAAAATTGAAATTAAAATTAAAATTTATGTTTAATTTTTAATATAAATTTAAATTAATTATCTTCAAAATATTTAAATTTAAAACTTTAGGAATAAAATAAAATATTGAAAATTAATATTTTTTAAAAGAAAATAAATTTAAAAAGGTAAAATGTTCAAACATACCCCTGCATTATAGCAAAAATATTACATTGGTGCTTTTTCTTTTCAAAAACACAAATATAATCATGAAATTACAAAAATGGGGCAGAATACCCCTCTGCCGGTTATCTCCTTAACACTTTTTCTTTTCTTATTTTTTATTTTTATAAATATATTTAAATATTTAAAATTTATAAAATATTTATTTTAGGTTAAAAAATTATAAATAAATAGTCAATAAAATCTTTGTAAAATATATTTTATTTTGACATGTTAAAACATAAAAAGTAATTATTTTTCATAAATTATTTAGATGAAAATTTAATTTTCAAAAATTTTTAAAAATTATTATTTAGTTACCAAATTGTAAAAATTATTATTTCCACATATAATTTCATCAAATATAAACTTAATTAATTATATATATATATATATCCTAATCCAAATTAATTATTAACTTAATTAATTTTATTTTTTTACAAACTTATTAATAATTTAATTATCTTTAAAATATTTATAATATATTTTCTTCAAATAATTTTATTAAATAAAATTTCAATTTGGAATAATTAAATTTAAAATTTTTCACTATTTATGTAGTTAAAAGAATAAACAATTAAAGGCGGTTTATATTAAAATAGTTACGAAAAAGTGAAATATGATAAATTTATAATTATTTAAAATATTTTAAAATGATTTTTATAAAATATAAATTAAATAAAAAAAAAATGTTACTTAAAACTAGTTAACATAAATCTTAATATAAATTATTTTTTAATTATTTTATTTTATTAACTACATAAATAGTGAAAATTTTTAAATTTAATTATTTTGACATTTAATTTAATAAAATTATTTGAACAAAATATATTATAAATATTATAAAAATAATTAAATTGCTAATAAATGAATAAGAAAATATAATTAATTAAGTTAATAATTAATTTGAATTAGGATGTATATATATATTTCATTAAGTTCATATTTAGTAAAATTATATGTAGGAATAATAACTTTATAATTTGAAACTAAATAATAATTCTTAAAAATTTTTTAAAATTAAATACATATCTAAATAATTTATGATAAAATAAAAATAAATATTTTTTAAGTTTTAACATGTCAAAATGAAGTAAATTTTATAAGAATTCTATTGACTATTTATTTATAATTTTTGAACTTAAAATAAATATTTTAGAAAATTTTAAATATTTAAATATATTTATAAAAATAAAAAAAATAAAAAGTGTTAGAAAGATAATGGACAAGGGGATACTCTGCTCCATTTTTATAACTTCAGGATAATATTTGCGCTTTCAAAAAGAAAAAAATATCATATTTTTGCTATGGTTCATAGGCATATTTGAACCTTTTCCCATTTAAAAATTATAAATATTTTAAAAAATAGATTTTTTAAATATTTTATTTAGAATTAAAAATAGATTAGTTGGCACCAAATAGGTATTAGGTAACACGTAGGCGCCCAATAACAGTGTTAATGCTCTGTACCTCTAATTACTAATGGTAAAAATAACATATTAATTTTTGTCAAAAAAAAAAAAAGGACAAAGTATGTACTTCAGCTTATAAATGACTAACTACATGTATGTTTGTTGTACTTGTCCCTAAAAATAAAATGGTTAATTACTATTAAATTCTTATATTTTGATCAATTATATTAAAAAATTTATATATTTTTAAAATTATATTAAAAAAATTCATATATTTTAATTCTGTTAAAATTTGAAATCCTTTTATTAAAAAATTTGTTAAATTTATATAAAAAAGCTCATAATATACTTCATTTTCAATTTAATTTTTATTCAACTGTCATACTCTGAACTACAATAAAATTTTTATCTTCCACCAATCCATCACCACCATCAAATTTAATAATTTACAGCATAAATTAATTAAATTTATTCAAAACCCAAATAACAAATTCAAATTCAACAATACAAAATCCAGACACAAAATGATATTTTGTTTTTTACTATGTGGCTATTGTTTTCAGATCTATAGTTTATTGCTTTGGAGTGTGCCAAATCTAACTTCGGATGAGTTAATTATCAAGTAGCAATTCTTCAGCAAAACCCATATCAATGGTAGATTGTTTAATTTTGTCTCCTTCCCAGTTTTCCATTTTTTTAATATTTCCTTTTATGGTTGCAGAATGTGAATAAAGTAGTTGGATGGCTACAATAAAATCAAATTATAAAGCTTTAATTAACGAGAGAGAGATTAAAATGCAAAAAGAAAAGGAAGAATTGGGATTTTACCTGAATAGAGAAGAAATGAAATTGAAAAGTCCAAAGTATTAAAGAGCTAAATCGCTATAAATTCTTCAAAAAGCTCGTCGTGAACTCGTCATCCTCAGGTTCCGATCGTTGCTTCTGGGAGCTTTATCCAGTCACAGCCACAGAGTTTGACTCTTGATTTCACAGCCACAAAGCTTGGGTATGTTTTTGTGTTAAAAGGATTTGGTGAAGAAGAGTAA
This sequence comes from Aleurites moluccanus, assembly GCA_948193065.1. NCBI lineage: Eukaryota > Viridiplantae > Streptophyta > Magnoliopsida > Malpighiales > Euphorbiaceae > Aleurites > Aleurites moluccanus. The sequence goes on along the minus strand of CANXYC011541006.1, from coordinate 34,500 downwards.
ACGGCATGTGGTTACGGAATAAATAATAGAGGTATTTTAAATATTTTAATAAATATAATAAAATTAAAATATAATTTTCTTTTAATGTAATTTAAAAAAGATAAAGATTTTTTAATATAATTTATTAAAATATAAAAATTTAAGGGTAATTAACCTAAAATAAAAAGAAAATAGTTTTCCTTGAGCTTCTGCTTTGATCTGTACATTAAACATTTAATAAAACGAAAAAATAAAAAATATTGGTAGAGGAGAAGTTGTCGTCTGTACGGAAAAAATTGTTGCCTGTTTCTTCTTCAACCTTTTTCAAAACCCTAGAGGTTGGAGGGGCCATCCAGAACCTTCTCTTCCTGTCAATCTTCTCGCGATTCTATTCATTTTCTTCTATCAAAGGCTCAATCTCAAAGAGTTTCATTTATCGGATCCTATTCTATTCAGCTATGGTACCCTCTCTCTCCCTCTCTATAGTTTTGCGCTGTATTTCTATTATTTCGATCTTTTTCTTGTCTTTTTTTTTAAGTGTTATTTTTATTTTTCGATTTTCGGATAATTATTCATTTGAACATATTTGTAATGTTAAATTTATATTATTTATATATCGATGAATTAATCTCTGTTACAAATTCTAATTCTTGAATCATCTTGCAAGTGAGTTCCTTTCCTTTTTTTTTTTTTTTTAAAAAGTTTTTCCCAATTTCTATTTTATTTCATTTTCCTGTTAGCTTGTAAATACAATTGGGTTGTTATTGTATTCAGAATTTGAAGATGGTCTAGTTTCATTTATAGTCCTAGTAAAGTTATTGTCATTTGTTTCCACAGGCTGCCAAGATTCTTGCCAACTTAATTGTAATGGGATCTGGTATTTTGGCTCGGGCATTTGTTCAAGCATACCGTCAAGCACTCACAAGTCGGTTTAATTCTTTAGTAATCTGATTGCCTGACTTTAGTTTTCTTCCATTTTAAATGTCTGTATTGTGTTTTATCGTATGTTTTTGACCTTAAGGTTTTTAAGAAAGGTTTGTATTTAGGCTTATTTACTTGTGCGCTTAGGATAGTTCATAAATTGGTTTATATAATGAATTATATCAAACCAATGAGAGCATAGTGGGTTTCTTATTGAAGTTTACTAGAATGTTATTGGGCAAGCAAAGATATTAATTAATTAAGGTGGGTATCGTTTTGGGTTCATTGGTGATATTATTTCTCAAGAGTTACACTATCACAATGATTCCCACTACCTGAAAAGCACTAGATGGGGAACCATTAGGCAGTGGTAGCTTTGAACCCAGGGAAGTTAATTTGAAGTCCCATGTTTAAATAACTTGGCCATTTGCTGGGGAGTTCTGCAAACTATAATTTTTTTTTTCAAGGCCACTTATTTTCCCTTTCTAATTATGGAGGAACAAGTTAATGTTTCCATGTTGGTTTGAAAATGGTGTTAGATTCTTTTAATCAAGTCATATAAGATTGAATAGCAATGCCTTTGAGGATAAGTTTGATTTTTTGCCAGATATTATTGAGAATATCTGCATTGTGTGGTTATTGCAATATACATCTATATTTTCAAATGAACTAATTTTTACTATTTTCAACATTAGAATTATTAAATGCATAATTGATATTTCTTTTTCCACTCAGTTTTCAGATGTTATGATATCTGAAATTGAAACATAATTAAAACCTTTTTTTGGGGCTTCTCTCAACCATGTTATTACTGGGGTCCCTCTGGTTTTAAATCTCTAGAAATGCAGTTTTGCTGCATGCTTGACCTTAAACCACTTTTTATTTTTTTTGCTGACCTGGCAAATCTCGATTCCCAATTCCACCATATTAGGACAGAAATTAGTTCAAGGTGCCCAAACAGTTGCCCAGTCAACAGGCTTCCTTCAAAACGCTCTTTCCAAATTTTCTATACTTTGACCACTATGTTTTTTTCATCTCTTTTCATTGATAGTGTTTGAAATCAGATTGCTACTTAACTTCCCATTTACCAACTAGCACTTTTTGGTGCTTTACCTTATTTTTTAAAATTATTCAGTTTTTATTTCTTCTCTTGGGACTCTAAAGCGTGAAGGTGTCCTCAAATGGCAGTTGTTGCTAGAAGCTTGAATATACAATTGATCTATTTTTTTTTTCCAGTTTTTTACTGCTTGCATCATTCTCTTATTTAAAAAGACATCTTCCAATGTAAATGTCGCCTAAAAATCTGGCCTTACTAAGGTTTCTTGAATTGTATGCATTTTGTAATCTTGACTTAGAAGGTTTGATATGTTTTTCCACATGATTGAAAGAAGCAACTTGTTTTAAAGAACCTGAGGACCAAACATCCTTTTCTGATTGTACCTTGATGTAGCATGCTTCTAGAGGCTGGCCGACAGGGTTTTGAAAGCCCAGCCTCTTACAGCATATATCTGAGAAAGGTGTAGGAGAAGAAAGGTGAGATTTTGTAAAGTAAAATAAAGAAAGATAAAGGGAAGTAAAGTGAAGGTATTGCCTTCATCTATTTGGGTTAGCTTTATAATGGAAAGTAAACTAAATGAAAATATAATGCTTTCCCTCTTGCTCTTAAACTTTTTAAAGGAAAAAAAAAGGAGAGTACCATTTGTGGAACACAAATAATTATTATTGAAAGGCATTTTGCTTAACCTCCCCAATCCATGAAATTTTTGGGGGTGAGATTGAAGGGTTTGCATGGTTAGAGCTGAATGATGAAAAACCATACCCTCTATCAATGTCTTTCCCGAAATTGAGAGATTGTTGCTAAGCCTTATAAGGACTTCCTTTAGCACTCAACAACCCAGTGCCAAACAAAGTGTGGAGCATAGTATCATGGATAGCTCCAAGACTTTGGAAGGAAGTGGATTGGAGTATGGAGTTTTTGGCTTGTCTGGTCTACATCTGTCTTCATAGAGAGCTTCACTCTTTTGAGAGACATCCTTAGTGCCTAATAGGTACACATGGGTACTAATATGTGGGAGGATCACATAATTTTCCAATGACTGTTGCCAATTACATCGAAACCCTTTCAAGACATCTTTTTCCTATCAGAAATAGGAAAAGGGAAACCTCTAAGCATAGGTAGATTCCTCCTTGTAAGTCACCAAATTCCTCTCACAAGTTACCATCAAAATTTATTCTTAGGTCTTTAACCTAATTAGCAAAATCCTTTTCAACCAATGCTATTCAATTTGTCTAGCTCAGGCAATCGTTATTTTCCTCATGGGTTTCTTACCCATTCCATTTTCCTCATGGGTTTCTTACCCATTCCATCTCTTAATTGGTTTGTGTGTTCATATTGCACTTTTGGTTGGATATATTAGTTATTTTATTTGTAAATGGTTTTTGCCTAAAATGCTTAAAATATCATAACAATACTCAATTCAACTAAATACAACTTAGCTTTAATCTCAAAATTAATGGGAATCGACTGTATGAATTATTTGTTTCCGCTCTAAATAATTATATTTCCTTCCTCCAAGTTTAGGTCTGCTCATTCCTTCATTTCATTCTTCCTTTTGTCTATCACGATGTGCACAACCTTTTTAACTGGAGGTTCTCTAGGTTTTCGCTTTATGTGTCCACACCATCTTAATCTCTATTCTCTCATCTTGTCTTTAATTAATGCAACTCTCATTTTATTTCTAATACTTTCACTACGTATCTTATTCGTTTTAATATGACCACACATCTATCTTAGCATCCTCATTTCTATAACATTCATCGGCGATATTTGTTGTCCTTTTATTGTTGAATACTCAATATCATATAGCATAGCCAATAAAATAGCCGTACAGTATAATTTTTCTTTGAATTTATTAGGAATCTTGCAGTTACATTGGGCTCCGATCGCAAAACTCCATTTGAACCACCTATCTTTTATCCTATGGCTAGCATCCTCTTTACAACCTTCATATCCTTGAAGAATTGAGCATTGATATTTAAAATTAGTATTTTGGGACAATGTCACTCCATCCAAGTTAACTCCTTCATTATCCCTACTTCGACCTTCGTTAAACTTGCAATGAATATATTTTAACTTGGTTTTACTTAACCTAGTGTAGTTAAAGGCGCTTGGGGTGTGCGCCTAGGCACTAAAGCGTGGCGAGAATACGAGTTGTGGCTTTTAAACCAGCAAGGTGAGGCGTCTTTGAGGCACTCGCATATTGCTTTTAAGCAAGCGCCATGCGAGAGGCAAGAGGCGAGAGGCGCATCAAGCATGCACTTGTCTAAAACAAATTCCTAAAGTTATTTAGTTTGCTTAAAACATTGATATTTTGATTTTAATAAATTTTTAGACTTTCTAACATATATGCTTTAGGATTTCTTAGCACTTCTAGACTTATTTTTTAAGTTAAAGATTCAAAAAAAAACACTATACCAAGTTATTTAGTTTGCTTAAAGCATTACTTTTTAAAGTACATATTTTAGAGGAATTACACCTGTTAGATGTCTATTCAAATAGAACTTTTTGCATCTTCAGTTGTCTCTACTTTTCTAAGTAGGTGGTTTTTAATTTTTCTTCAAAATATATACTATCAATACGGTTTTCTTCTCTTCTAATATTTATTTCTCCTTCCTCTATGTTTATCTCTAGAATATCTCTATATTTACAGAATTCATATAAGTCTTTTCCCCTGGATTTTCCTTGCTATTTTTGGTCTTTCTTCCCAGTTGAAAGAATAAAAATGGTCGGTAAATTTTATTTTATCCTAAATATATATACTATGCTTACATATCTGCTATATTAATGTTTAATTATATTATTGGATTGTTTTAGAATTTTGCACCTTGTTTCGCTTAGGCGAGTGCTTTTTTTTTTTTGTGCCTTTAGGCGATAAAAGTTTCTATAGCCTTGGGTGTGCCTTTTACTTTTGACTACCTTGACTCAACTTGAAATATTGGATTCTAAAGTGTTTTTTCACAACTCTAACTTTCTATTAACTCTCTCATGTGTATCATCTACCAACACAATATTATCTGTATATATCATTCATCAAAAGATTTCCTCTTGTATGTATTTTGTTAATTCATTCATAACCAAAGAAAAAAGGTAAGGGCTCACTGCGGACCCTTAATGTCAGTGGGGGAGCCATGTGTATATGCACACTCTAATTAAAAAAAAATTCAATGTATATATCTGTATTATGTCAATTTGTAACCTTCTAAATTTATTTGAGTACTCCCCCCTAAACCCATAAAAAATTAATATTATAACACTCATTAATTAAATCCATCAATAAATATAAATGGACAGATCAGTAATTAAAAATATTTAAATTTAAAGAAAAGTTTATTACCCAAGCCCACAAACAAATATAAATAGGTGGTCTGCAGTTATTGATAGTCATGTGATTATTAAAAAAACAATCAAATAAAATCCAACCGACTTACCCATCAATTAATAATTTTTTTTTTTGCTTGTCTCTGTTTCCATTTCCCTCTCAACTTATGGTCCATCACTCTATCTTCTCTTTTAAAGTTTATTTTTATTCATCTTATTATTGTTTCTTTCTTTTTCAATTACAATTGAATTCATTCTTAAATTAACTTAATTTTGTGTTAAATCAATTCAAGTCCTTCTCTAACTTTATTTATCTCAAATTGGTAAAAGGTAAGCAATGATTTTATAAATTGTTTATATTTAATTATTAAAGTTAAATTTTATATATATTTTCTTTTATATAGTCTATCAGATTTTTGATATTATTATTTTGATAATGATTTTTTTTTTAATATTCAATATGAGAAGATTTAGGGTTTGATTAAATTGTTTATTTTTCATTTATTAATTTTTTGAAATTAATGTACTTGTACTAAAATTGGATAAAAAATTATATTATTTGTTTGTTTATCCTATCAATTTATTTTTTTTAATATACTTTATATTTTTTTTAATTTTTATATTAAAAAAATAATGTAGGTGTGTACCCCCTGACTTCGGGGTCCTGGCTCCGCCACTGCTTGATGCAACCCAACTAAGATAGGAAAGTGTTCTGAGTTTCCTTCAACTATGTACACACTGGGTCCGATAGTCGCTCCTTGATACATGTCATTCAATACTTCTATGTATCTAATTGATATTCCTTGCGTTCTAACACCCACCGTAAAATTTCTGTTGGAACTCTGTCATAAGTCTTCTCTAAGTTAATGAAAACCATATGTAAGACTTTCCTCATGTCTATGTATTTCTCCATCAATCTTGTAATGAAAAAGATTGCTTTCATGGTAGATCAATTCTTCGCATGAACCTGAATTGGTTGGCAGATATATATATAACACCACGTAAGCAATGTTTATAAATTTTTTCCCGCAACTTCAAAGTATGACTCATGAGCTCAATTCCTCTATAGTTTGAGCGTCTCCCTTGATTTTAAAAATGGGTATTGAAATGCTCTTCTTTCATTTCTTTAGCATTTTTTTTTTTAAGTTAGAATTTTGTTAAACAATTTGTTTAACCAAGCTACTTTTATATCATCCAGACTCTTCCATACTTTGAGTAATTCATCAGAGAATATACTCAGGGAATAATCTTGTTAAAGGGTATGAGAAAAGCATGTTTGATAGAAAATGCAGATTTCTCTTCAAAATATGCGACTACTTGGTTTTAGATTCTTGACTACTAAATTTTACATTCTTAAACTTATTTAATGCAACTACTTCAGGATCTGCATCTGCATCTTAATTCTACAGTCTTCTAATTAAACTTCTTAAATGTGACTACTTGTTGCAGGATATTGATCTTGAAAATCTCTTTTTTTATGTCAAAAATTTACTTCAACGCTATTTATGTCCTCCATTGTATTTGCCAGTGGAATTTAGTTTCTTTCTTTGGTTGTGCCAGAATAGTCACTTGACCCAATATTGATTCCTTGCCCTTACAAGTTAGTGAGGTTTTCTTTCTGGTGCAAGGAGCACCCCCTGTATAAAGCATCCAGTTTTGCATTCTAGCACATTTCTGTATGTCCATTATCTCTAATCAATTTGGCTTCGTGTTTTGAACAACTGGGTAAAAGCATGACCTGGGGTTGCACTCAATTGAATGGCAATTATTGCAGTTAGTTTATATGTCTATAGTTTCCTGATTGAATGGCATTTAATTTTAATATAGATGCCTCAAAAACTGGTGTTGCCCAAGAGACAATTCAAAACACAATCCGTAGGGGAAGCAAAGTCATGACAGACCAAGAAGCTCGGCAGATTCTTGGTGTAACTGAGGAAACTGCTTGGGAGGAGATAGTGAAGGTTGGTGTTTCTTTGCTTTTATAGTTTTCTACAATTAAATTGGGAATAGCCATAAAACATATTTCTTCTATCTCTGCAGAAATACGACACTTTATTTGAGAGGAATGCCAAGAACGGAAGTTTTTACCTTCAGTCAAAAGTTCACAGGGCCAAGGAATGTTTAGAGGCTGTACATCAAGGTAAAGGCGAGGGTACACCTAGCTGAGAATTTGAAGATCCTTCCTTTTCACATACTGACCCCCTTGTATTATTGTTTTGTTCCAATGAGATGTCCTAAAAGATTAAAAAAAATTGTATACATAAGTTTGTCTTGATTTTCCTTGCTCAAGAATTTATTGAAATTTGTCACCATTTATGGAAAATTAGCCTACTATTTGCCAAGTGATCTCAAATAATGAACCCTGTCAAAGCCATCAGTGTTTGTTTTCATTTGATCAGTGATCAAATTGTGTAGATGGGAAGCCATTTATCTAATCATTCTATCTAAACACTTATTAAGTTAATATGCACTTGATAAATCTGTTGTCAAGTCCATTTTATTGGTTCTGCTACCATTTACACATCTATAATAAAATTCCAATTTTGACATGCTTTTCACATTGTGTTTTCTTATTTTCGGATGTATATTGAAGATGAGGGTCAATATTGGTATCCAGTTCCTTTTGAGATTATTTGATGCTAAGGTAGAAAGGAAACTTTATGAAGAGCGGTATTGCTTTTTCATCTTTTGAATTGATAAGTTGGTGGATTCAACAACTTTTTATTAACCCACTGCAATCATCATCTTTTGATCTTTTCATTATTTCATTACTTTTTCATATTTTGCATGACACACTGCTGCCTGCTAGTTTTCCACCTCTTGCAGAAAGCAAACACAGAAAGGTGGTTCAAATACTCACAAAGGGTAACTCTTGGAATTTAAATTAGATTGCATTTTACTGATTAAAATTTTAAAATTAATTGTACTTTAATCCCTAAATTACCAAATATTAAGCATTTGAATGTCTTAAAACCCCTTGAATCTTTATATTTTCTTTTCTGTTGAGGGTATTATGTGGGTTAAAATTCTTAATTTTACAATAATAGGAATCAAAGTATATATTCAAAAGATTTTCTTTTTGTAATTTATTATTTTAACTAAAACTATATATATATATATATTGACTTATTAAATTTGCATTAAAAACATTATTATAAAAAACACATAAAATATTATATATATTGACTTATTAAATTTGCATTAAAAACATTATTATAAAAAACACATAAAATATATAATCTGTATATATATATATATATATATATATATATATATTCTTTTTCTTTTTTTTTTTTTCTGTTTGTTAGACACAACTTGCCATATTGAGGCAGTATCAAATCACATTGCATGTATTTCATTAAAGAAGCATTGGACTTGGTGTCCAATTGCATTGTAAAATACGCCTAACAGTATATATTAGCATTAATTTTATTGTTGAAATTTAAATTTTGGCATTTACTGCTAAAATAGTCTTGCAATACTATTAAACTAAAACACCAATTAAGATATATATTTTCTTACTTCTTTGTTTAATACATACGTTGAAAATGGTTAATTTTTGAAGGAATTTTTATATTATAATGTAAATATTTAATGATTGAATTATTAATTTAAGATTGTATTATTAATTTAGTGATATATTAATTTCTTATTATTAATTAATTAGTAAAAAGAGAGAAAGAGATTGGGCAATGAGATTCTAAAACAGGGGGATGTGTATTTTTACACAGCAACTCCTCATGTATCCAATTTTAGATATCTAAAAATTTTTATAAAAATTATAATTTAATAGTATTTTATATAATAAATTTAATGATGTATTTTTTTTATGCTAAACAAAAATCAAATTGATAGAAAAAAATATATTATAAATTTTATATATTATATTTAACGGTTTAGATTTAATATTATTTATAATATATTTTTAGTTGTCCATTTGATTTTTATTTAGTATAAAAAATACATCATTGAATTTATTATAAGAAATACTATCAAATTATAATTTTTATAAAAAATTTTAAATATCTAAAATTAAATATATAAAAAATTATTATGTAAAAATATACAGCAATTTCACCCAACTCCTAAAACAGGGATAGTTGGCGGTCAATGTTTTATATGTTTAGAAAGAGAAGCTGAAAGCAAATTCCAATCACAAGAAAAATAAAAAAAAATTAGTCTTGAATTCCGGCAGCCAGCAGAAACCATTATTTTAATGGTCAATCGCCACCAATTGTATACCCATGACTAGGGGTGATAAAAAAATCGAACCAACTAAATAATAGTATTAAAACCTAACTCAATTGGTTTGATTTAATTCAATTTAAATTTAGATTTTAGTTCTATTTATTTTTTTAAAAATTTTAGTTTATTCAATTTAATTTTTTAAAAAATATTTAAAAAAATCAAATCGATATATATATATATATATTTTATTAAAAAACTGAATAATCAAATCAAAATATATTAATTTAATTCAATTAATTTTATAAAAATTTTGATTCGATTCAATTTAATTTGAATCAAAATTTGATTTAATTAAAAAAATTTAACTTAATTAATTTAATTTTTAAAAATTTCGATTCGATTCAAACTTAATATTGCTCCATCATATCCATGACCTATACTTGTATTATATATACATCAAATTTCTATATTTTCTTGACCATTCTTATGGTATATTCTTTTCTAGTTTCTAGAATTTGGCTTCAAAGATATAATATTCTTCATTAATGTCTAATTTTTTATTTTTTTATTTTTTTTATTTTTATTTTTTTTATCAATCTAATGCTTCTTGCATCCATAAAACTTATATGTATATTTTTCTATGAAAATAAATTTCTATATTTTTTTCATCATTTTCCTTTTTTACATTTAAAATTTTGTTAGAATTTTAATTTCTTGTACCGCATAAAAATAAATATTTAATTATTCAATTGCTGGTTTAATATCAATATTTTTTTAATCTCCTATAAATATTAAAATATTGAGTGTTTGACAATGAAATTTTTTTAATGTTTGACAATAAATTAAAACGAAATTTTGAAACATTTCAATTGAGTTTTTTTATTAATAATAAATTGATACTTATTTTCAATCGAGTTTTTTTAACAAAACTTATTTTGATAAAATTTCATTTTAATAAAACTCTAATTTAATAATTGAATTGCCAAATGCCTCTCATAAAATTTCTAAAGAAAATGATAATAAGTAATTTTTAAAAAGAAAAAAAATTCTCTTTCTCCCAATTTGTTTATGTAAGAAGCTTTGAACAAGATAAAAGGGAGAATAAGAAGGTAAGTATTGCATCCCAATGGTTACCAACCATGGAATACATATAGCAACTTTCCACCTCCTCTACATTATTAATATTATTACAACCTAAAAATATATTAAAAAATAAAAAAATAAAAGTACTATCAACAAAATAAAATAAATTTAATAATTGAATTACATAATTAAACATTAATAGATTTCTATTCCCTCATTCCTCTGCGTGTAAGTTGGGCTGTCTTTATATGCATTTAAAAATTTTCTATTTGTCCATAAATATATATTGTTATAAAAATAATTACAAAGTATTTTTTAAAATTTTTTCTTAATATTTATTTAAAAATATAAAATTCTTATTAAAGAATTTTATATTAAATTACATTTTAATATTTTAAAATTAATTAGTATCAAAATTGTAATTAATTTTAAATATTTAAAAATTATAATATTTTTATTTTGTTGATGATAATATAGTGAGTGTTTGATAAATTTTTTTATGTAATTATTAATTTTTTTTTATTAATAATTACATTAAAACTGTTTGATTATTTTTTTAGTGATAATTATTAGTTGTTAAATAATTATAATTTATATAATATTTATTTTTAAAATTTTTTAAAATAATATATATTTATTTAAATAAAAATACTAAATTATCCTATTAAAAATAATATTAAAATAAAAGATAAATTTATCCTTAATAGTGATTAAATCATTTTAATAATAAAAACAAATAATAATTTTACCACTCTTAACAACACTAAACTAACACTTATTAGCAATCAATTACTAGCTAATACCAACTAATATGTGAAACAAATAATTAAGTTAAACAGGTTTAAATTAAAATTATTGTTTTTAAATAAAAACCAAAAGTATTATGTGTATGATATAAACCCCCTAAATAAAATTTATAAAGAAAGAAAAATAAAATTAACAAATCACCAAACTCACCTACACATCTACCCTCTCCAACATCGACAAAGACATTATTAACAAATAAGAAACACCTCTTTCTCACTCTTTGTAATTTGTTTTTGTTTTTTTTTCCTCTTTTCATATTATTATTCTAATATAAATATTAATTAATTAAATTTAATAATATGATAATATAATTACAATAACCATTTTTTAGGATCTATTAGGCGCTTTTTTCTCATCTCTCTCTCTCTAAATTCTCTAAAAAAATTTCTATTCTCTCTCTCTCTCAAACAGGGCACTGCTGGCCAGGCCAAGCCAAGCCAATTAGCTAAAGCATCGTAAGATCTGAGCTTTTGCCATTTTGGGTTTCGATTTTGATCTTCTTTTGTCTCAATCGGATCTGGTTTGTTTTATTTGTCTATATTTTCTCTTTTGTCAGATCTATCTCTGTTTGTCTCTGTGAAATTTCTATTTTTTTTTAAGCTTCAGTTTTACCTTCTTGGTTCTAATTTAGGGTTTGAATTATGCATTTGTTGATGTTTGGCTTCAAATTTTCACTCATAGGTTGTGGGTTTTGAATTTTTTATTTTTAAAAATTTTTTGATTTGGATTTTGTAAAAGGATCTAATGCTCTGATTAGCAAATGAAATTTGAAGATGATTGATTTGTTAAATATTGTTCTTGTTATTAAAATTTAGTAGCTTAAATCAATTATTTTTTGTTTTGTCGATTAAATCTATGTGATGTGGAATTGGGGATAATTAAATGTACTGTTATTCAGCTTCAAAGCTTTAGATCATAGCTGTTTTTGTTCTTTAGTAGTTTAATATCCTTTAAACTTACTAGTTTGATTTGTAAATTATTTTTTGCCTTAATTTTCTTTTCAAGTCAAAATCAAATTGAAAATAATTCTGTGATTTGCCTATGATTATGACTAGGATTACTTGATTCTGTATAGGTATTATTGTTGCTTGAGATGTGGTATATATAAGTAAGACGGGTGGATTAATTCTATATAGGGCATATTTGTTGGTGGACTACCAAATGTTTGTAGTGTTAGATTATTGTTGAAATTATTTTGCTTCAAATGCTTTTTGTTTACTCCGATTTATGTGCGTAATATGTGTTTTATATTTATTTTGTTCTTATTGTGAAAATCTAATCCGTTACATTTATTGTCAACAGTGCATTAAAGGGGTCTTTGAATTGGGTTGTGTTATTAGCTCTGCTAGTAGAGATCACCACTTGTGACAATGAAGAAGGTCTTTGATCAAACTGTTAGGGACCTGTAAGTGTGTTCTTTATTTCCTGAATTTAGCGTCTGAGGTGGCAAATGTGACTTGAATCTGTAAATTAATTGTTAGTAAAAAAATTTGTACCTAAAGAATAGGGTTGTGTATTAGGATAATCCCCACTGAGATAAAACTTTGACCAGTTAACTTTGGCAAAGCGAAATATATATTGGTTCATATGTTCTGGAACAATATTTGCCTAATGGTTGCTTTTTCACTGTGTTGTTGCAGCAAGAGAGAGGTTAATAAGAAAGTGCTTAAAGTTCCTGGAATAGAGCAGAAGGTAAATTTTTTTTCTTCCTCTGAGTTTTCTGTGCAATCGAGGAGTTAAAGTTATCCTTGTTTGTGATATGGATTTTAAATAATAATTACATGCAACTCTTTCTGTTTTTACAAATATAACTCTTGTTCCTTTTTCTTCAGATTCTTGATGCAACTAGCAATGAGCCATGGGGCCCTCATGGAACTCTCCTTGCAGATATTGCACAGGCTACCAGGAATTAGTAAGCTTGACCAATTAGTTTACAGATGCTTTTCTGTATGTACTTGTTGCTAAAGAATTCATTTTTAAACTTCCTATGCAGTCATGAATACCAGATGATCATGGCAGTTATTTGGAAAAGGATAAATGATACTGGAAAAAACTGGCGGCATGTCTATAAGGTTTTTGTTTTTGTTTTCTATGCATTTGTTTTATGACGTTGGATATTTATGTTAATTATTGCCTCAGCAAAAATGCAAATAATGCAACTGGTATATGATCCCCTTCAGGCAATCCTTTTATAAGTTATGACATGAGCTCTTCAATTTCAAATGGGCAATGCACATTACTAAATGCTATTAATGTATAATTGGCATACACCACTTTTCTTTCCGTCATTACATTGTAACAGATAACTGAATACTTGTGCCTGGCTCCAGGCTTTGACTGTTTTGGAATACCTTGTGGCTCATGGATCAGAGCGTGTCATAGATGAGATAAGAGAACATGCATATCAAATATCGGTAATTTTCCTGTTCCTGAGAGCCATTTGTGAACTATGTTCTTTTGAAACATATGCATAGCAAATATCATATCCATTCAACTGTAATAATATTGTTCTTCTCTTGCATTGTAGACATTGTCAGATTTCCAGTACATTGATTCCAGTGGAAGGGACCAGGGTAGCAATGTCAGAAAGAAATCCCAGTCTCTTGTGATCCTGGTGAATGATAAAGAAAGGATAATTGAAGTTAGACAGAAAGCTGCTGCTAATAGGGAAAAGTAAATTTTCTTAAAGAAAGTTTTCTGAAAGTTTCATGTTCATTTTAAGGAAAGTTTGCTAAAAGTTTCATGTTCATTTGTCTTATCTTCGTTTGCTTTTTTTGGCGGTTTCCATCATGAACATAGTTGCTTAATTTTCATGATATTGCACAATACAATTCTTTTTGCATCATAGTGTATTTTTCAACAAAAATGTAATTGAATGGAAACATAGCACTTTGCAAAGAAATTTCTTTAACTGACATCATAACTATTGCAATTTTGGTAGGTTTCACAACACTTCAGCTGGTGGAATGTATAAGCCCAGTTCATATTCAAGTACAGGAGGATATGGTGATAGATATGATGATGACCGTTATGAAGGTCGTTACGGAAGCAGGGATGAGGATCGAAATGGCAATGGCTATGGAAGAGAAAAAGATTACAGCTATAGGGATGACGATCGATATGGTAGATATGGAGACTCACAGAGTCGTGATGGAGATCGTTATGGCAGAGATTATGAAGAGCGCTCCAGCAAAGATGGGTACAGGGATGATGAATTCCGTGGAAGAAGTCGAAGCATTGATGATTATGGCTCTAGAAGCAGGAGTTCTGATAGAGACCGTGGCTTTGAAGATGACGGTCAATCCTCATCTCGGTATTGTCACTTCTTTTTCTCGATAAAGAACATTTATTGTTTTAGCAGGTGTTCTTAATTCAAATTCACAATGAAAACTATAACTATTGACCATTACTCATTATTAGTCATTGATATCAGCTATTTTAGAAACATCAAAACATTCTATCTTGATATCTTTGTTTATTCTTTTCTTTTATTAAATCATGTGTTAGGACAATTTACAACTTTGGTTATTGAGGCTAGATTTTGGGTTATTTCTAGAAACTGCAGAATAATGTTGATGAACAGTAATATTGCCCATGTATAGTAGAGAATTTAGGCTTCATGCCAAAACTTCCTTCGGCATCACAGCCAAGGTCCCAAAGGCATCATGGATCACACTTAGGGTAGAACTGGACCACAATCCAAGAAGCATAAATGGTATTTTTTATTAATAATAAACTGATTGAACACGTTACTATTTACAGTTATGGGTAGACTTTGACTAATCCAAAATCTTCAAGACATTGGACTTGAAACTACTCCTTATTGTTTAAGAATTCAGAGACTGAAAGAAAACTAAAATGAATAAAGTCAATCCTAAACCAACGAGGACTTAAAGTAAGACATAAAATATGTTTCCTCAAGAAATCTGGATAAATTTTCCAGAAACACTGGAAATTGCAAAATTACCTCCCAAGGCATAAAGTAACGAACCACCAGCTAAGTTATTAAAATAAGACTATCAGGAATACAAGATATTCTATAGTGTTCCAAACAAACCTGATAAACTAGGTTATAATTCTAAGATTCTTGAGTTAATAAAGTTCAAGTCTTTTGAGTTTACATGCAATCAAAAGATGCTAAATTAGGGGAATAAGTGGAAATTTGATGCTTCAATTTATTGATTCTATATAATCTTAAATAATATTTTTGAATGATTTCAAGGTGTCATATAACGTAACAAACAATATTTGGATGTGTTAATGTTTTTTTTTTTTTTAAGTTATACATGACAATTTCTTGAATTTGATGATAAAGAAAATCGTGAACTAATGAATATTGGATAAAATACAATATAACCATAGATCAAATTGCATTCTGTGGACTTTGGAGTTGCTGGAATTATTAATATTTAGGATATGTGCAACCAGAAAAAATTAAAAGAGGGCCATGAGGGGGTCTGTTCTAGTTAGGATAACCATTCTGATTTGAGATCCTGTTCACTTCTTTTAACCTTATCATCTTGACTTGTTGCTCAAGTTAATTCAGTTATTCATTTGAACACTTTGAAAGCAAATTTATAGTGTTGAATGGAAGGTATCTTGTCAAAGTCTGTTCATACTAAATAAGAAATATTTTTTGAAATCAGTATTATGTCTTCTGGAGAATGGCCGAAGTCAATGCATGAGAAAGGAGTTACTTTGAGCATGGCATACTAACGTGTTACTAGGATATCTAGGACAGCTAATATGCTTGCCCATGAATTTTTGTTTTCTTTTGTAATCTGGCAAATGCTCTGCAAATCTTTATTATACCATTACCTGAGTAAGAAAGGTTATTTTTGTCTTAATTTTCTGCAGTGGTAATGGTGTCAGAGCTGATGATCAACCACAAAATGGAAGGTAAATCATAATGGATATATTCTTAACTTGCTGATGTTGTTATACTGAAGTTGGTAAACTTTGTAAGATTAAATTGATTATACATGTGCATGTCCAGGCCACTTGAGCGAAAGTTTTCTGAGCAAAATATTGCTCCTCCTAGTTATGAAGAAGCTGTAAATGAATCCCAAAGCCCTGCTCGCAGAGAAAGGTATCAACTTTTGTACCATGGAAAAATACAGTAGGAATCTTCTTTCCATCATGTTTACTAATTAGATTAATTCTGATCCTCTGTTTGCGAAAGGAATGGAGAAACTTCAGCGGCATCTGCTCCTGGAGTTTCTTCTCCACCAGCTCCAAGAGCTTCTTCCCCACCTGCTCCGAAAGATGCTTCTCCATCTGCAAGCAATAATCCAAGTCAAGCAACCGCCGCCTTTAGTGCATCTGTATCTGCAGGCCAGGGAGTTGAGGTGGTTGATGAATTTGATCCACGCGGTCCTGGATCAGGTACAGAGATTATGAATACATGTTTCTTGACTATTGTTGATGTTTTAGTATTTCAATGATTGTGTCTCATTACCTTCATCATCAAATATTGTTTCACATGCTAAGTTGGAGAGTTTAACAAGAGCAGTGACGCATGTTAATGTCCATGTTAGGCATAATTATGTGTTATAGTCCTTGAACAGTTTGAACCATCAAAATGTGATATTTGTTTGTGTTGATGTTAGATGTCTCATTGAAATGAGAAGTAAAATTGGCTTTTAGGTACAATAAATTCTCTAGGTAAGCTGCTCACTGTCTTGTGGGTGTCCATTCACATGAAACTCTTTCATCATCTTGGTGAATCATATTATTTTTACATAATTAACATTTATTTGCTTATGTTCAGGGCATTTTGGTATGTGTGCTGAACCAAAATCATTAGCAAAGAGCTGCCGTTCCCTTGATGCTATGATTTAGTTAGGAACTTGGCATATCATACTCAATATGACTTGTAACTCCAGCACTCGAGTGTGAAATTGCAGAAGAAACTTCCTTAAGCAGATATTTATGCAATTGTGACAGTGTGATGTATTTTGCGTAAAATGCACCATTGATCACTGAAATTTGAGGTTAATTTCACCTTCTCCACTAAACTTTTATCGGTTCCAATTTCATCATTGAAATTTGGTGCTAATGATTTTTAGTGGCAACAATATGATCCTTGAATCCTTACCACAAATCATTGCTTAAACAAGATGTGCTAGCTTTCTTTTGGACTGTTGATTATTGTAGCATCATGATAGGGTGGTATTTGATGTTATTATGGAAAAAATAGTTTTAATGAGCTAAAATTGGGTCTAGAAACATTCTCTATTATGAGAAACTAATGTCTTTTGTCGTTTTTATGACAGCAGGCTTTGCTGCCACAGCTTCACCTGCTGCTACTGCCTCAAACAATGCTGAGATGGATTTACTTGGCTCTCTGTCAGACTTTGCTGCAAATCCATTGGCCATCATGCCAGTAGCCTCTGCAATAGCTACCTCGGAAATTGATACCCAGGCAAACTTTTCAGGGTCCACATTTGCTGCAACACAGCCAGCACCTAATGTTATGAATCAAGTAAGCATAAGATGTTAAACACTGTGTGAATTCCATATCTTCAATGGGACACCTATATGGGATTCAATTAGGAGAGACCCCAAGAATATTCCCTTTTGTACTTGCCTATGTCACATGGACTCAAATAAGTGTTCAGTTTGGGCCAATGCTGTGAAGATTTTTCATATTTTGGAGTGCCAGATGAAATTGGACTCGAGTCCAACATTATGTGGTCTGAATGACATGGTACATGCATAAAGTGATCATGTTATAGATGTGTCATGTTCATGATACAAGTTCATTTGAAGTTTTGAATATTATTGATTTCTGTGGGGTGTGCAAACATGATATGCTTATTTTAATGAGGTTTGGATTAGGTAAAAAATTCAAATATAAATTATATAATAATTGGTGAAGGGATTTTAGTAACTTGACCCTACTGAAATTATTAAGAAATAATGAAATTGGGGAATCTTGTCAGTGTTTTATCTGCTCTGATAAAAATTGCTGGTTTCTTATTTAAAAGAATGTATAGAAACATTATTCTGCCCTCACTATAAATCGTGTCCTTTTAGGTTTAGTTTTACCAGTGGTTAATTGGTTATGAAACTTATGAGTGAATCTCCGTATGCTTACTGAACTTCAATTTGTATTAGTAAAATCGCCCAGCTTTCATTTTATTTCAACAAGTTCAATGTTGTTAAATGTTTTAGATATTTAGCCAATTTTTATTGAATGACCAAATAAAAAGCCACTTGGTTGTAAAATTTTTACTTGGTTAGAGAATTTTTACTTGGTTATCATTTAAAATATCTCAGTGAAATTTTACCAAAATTTTGTAATAGTAGCCTTTCGAAACAAAATCAGAAGTGATTTTTCCCCCATTGATATGTGTTATAACCCTAAATGAAATTAAGCACATCTTCTTTTCATGGTTAGTTATTGTCCTGATGTTCTAAAATTTACAATTGTAATTGCAAAACATTTGCTCTTGATGCAGCCTTTTGAAGATCCATTTGGTGGCTCTCCTTTCAAGGCTCTCCCTTCCTCCGATGATACAATCTCAGTGCAACAGCATACTTCTGCCTCAGCTGCCACTTTCAAGCCTACAATGAATCAAAATGCTGAAATGCTCCCTACGGGGCCGCACGAAACCATGAATAACTTCAACCTGGGAGACACATTCTCTGGGATCACTTATCCAGCACCTAATGCTCAACCAACCTCAACAAATTCGCAGTTTATGCCTCAGGAACTTTCAACTTCACACCAGGAAACAGATATTCTGGCTGACATCCTTCCACCATCAGGACCACCTTTTGTAGCCACACAGGCTGGTTTTTCTGCTCTGGCTGGCCAACCTTCAGAGCCGAGTGCTAGTATTTATGGAAACTACAATTCACAGGTTGGACCTGTGCCACCATTAGTTCCAAACATGGGTCCTCAGGCTGCACAAGTCAGCAGTGGAAACTTCCTCCCATCTTCAGCTCCTATACCTTCAAACATGGGTCCACAGACTCCAGCTGGACCAGGGACACAGTTTAACAGTGGAAACTTATTTCCACAACAAGGTTCTCTAGCCCCAGCTGTCTCACCTGCTTCTCACCATATTCCAACTGGATCCACTCCACAGTTTAACAACGGAATCTTCTTCCCACAACAGGGCTCTACTGCCCCATCTGGCCCCCCACCTGCTCACCACACTGCAGCTGGACCAATTCCACAGTTTAACAATGGAAACTTTCTCCCACAACAGGGCTCTGCTGTTCCCAATATGTCACAAGCTGCTCACCCCACTGCTACAGGACCAACTCCACAGTTCAACAATGGAAACTTTATGCCACAACAAGGATCTGCTCCCCCTGCCGTCTCACAAGCTGCTCACCATACTGCAACAGAACCAACTCCACAGTTCAACAATGGAAACTTTATACTACAACAGGGGTCTGCTGCTCCAGTTGTTTCACAAGTTGGCTATCAAACTCCAACTAGCTCTGTTGCTCAAAATAATAATGACGTCCTGGGAAACTTATTTTCACAAGGGCCAAACATGGCATCTCAGCCAGCTCTTACATCTTCAACAGGATCACTTGCATTAGTTCCACAAACATCCAAGGATAAATTCGAGACCAAGTCGACAGTTTGGGCAGATACACTGAGCAGAGGGCTGGTCAATTTGAATATCTCTGGATGTGAGCACATGAAAATATTTTATTCTAACAATGTTCATTAAAGGTCTTTGGGTAATTAATTAATAATTTATTGTGTGAGAGATTTAACATTTTGTGCTTTTCATATGCAGCTAAAATCAATCCATTGGCTGACATTGGAATTGATTTTGATGCCATAAATCGCAAGGAAAAGAGAATGGAAAAACCAACAGTAGCAGCTCCTGTTACATCTACTGTCACCATGGGTAAAGCTATGGGATCTGGTTCTGGTATAGGCCGAGCTGGTGCAAGTGTTCTTAGGGCTTCTCCAAATCCTATGATTAATTCAGGCATGGGTATGGGTGCAGGCATGAACATGGGCATGGGTATGGGTGGAGGTCCTGGTTCAGGAATGGGTATGGGAGGTTATGGAGGCATGAATCAACCCATGGGGATGGGCATGGGCATGAATACAGGAACGGGGTTGAATATGGGAATGGGGCAAGGTGGCCTAATGCAACCTCCTGGATCGGCCATGCCTGGTGGTTATAACCCCATGATGGGCACAGGTGGTTACAATCAACAACCTATGGGCACCGGTGGTTATAGTCAACAGCCGTATGGTGGGGGCTATTGATGAGTTTGAGCCACTTTGTTATATCAAGTGTAATGAATACCTGCCATCTTACCGAGATAAAAGAGATGGCATAGACACGCATACCAGTATATTTTGGATCGATAGTTATAATCTTTTAAAATGTTGCTTGATGTGTATCCATCCTCTTTGATATCTAACTATTGATTGCATATCATTCATTTTGGGTCGGAAGAGTAAGTTTAGGCACATTGCTGATTTTCAGCTGTTGTGAATTTGTAATACGGTGAGGATAACCTTTCTCAGGTTGTCGACCCTCTTTTTTTTTTTTTTTTTTTTTTTTTTTTGTGGCTTATATTTTTTTGTAACTTATCAGATTTATAATATGCTTGGCTATTCAAAAAACAATAAATCAGAAAATTCATTTGTCAACTCCAATTTTTTTGATCTAATGCAGATTTTTTACTTTCCAATTTGTGGTTATTTTGTTTATGGAACCGATACGCTACTGTGCAAAACTAGTTATCGGGTCTTGAATATTTTTCCTGGTTCTCTTTGGTTTAGCTGATTCTCTTAGCTTGGTTGGAATTGGAAATAATTTCTCATTAAGAGGTGAAAGTTTGAGAATTTAAATCTCATTTTATGAATTTCACTGTACATGGTGGCTTGAAAGTGTATATTTTTAAAATTGATCTCACTCGACACCACGCGGTAACTATATTTTCTAACTTAAAAATAATTTATTTCATCAACTTACTTAAAAAAGGCTCGTTGTTTTCCATTCTTCTCTCTTCTTTTGTTTGTTGTTTTTTCAAGCATATATAGTTGGAGAAAGTCATGAAAATGCCTTTTTAAAAAAAAAAAAAAAAAAAAAAAATCGATCAACCACTTTTTGCGAACAACACTTTTCAAATACATGTATTGATACAAAAATATCCAATTTGGAGCATGTATGATACCCACATGTTCAATGCAAGTTTCTATAAAAAAATTTCATCCAATCGCCCCTTAAAAGTTCATTCGGCCTTAATTTGGGGGTCTGTCCGTAAAATTAGTATCAACAAAATTAATAAAATGAAATTGTGGAGCCCACTTCATATTTTTAGATAATAAAAAATGTTTAAATTTTTAAAACTATATTTTTAAATAATTAAAATTAAAATCTTAAAAATTAAAAAAAAAATAAACTATTATTTAGTACTTGAATTTTGACGAAATGCATTTTGAAAAAGTAATTTTTTAGTTTTTATATTTTAATTCTGTCAAAATAATTAATCACTCCGTCCATTTTTTTTAATTTTTCTGTTAAAAAATTAAAAAAAATAAATTATATTATCAAAATACCCTCATTCCTAACCTTTAAATTGTTTCCTTCATTTTCTTTCTATTTTCCTTCATAACACATTCATATGATAAAAATCTAAAATTTTAAAGTAATATATTATAACTATTAAAATATATGAACTCGTACACACGGAAGCTTATAAATAGACAAGTATTAGAATCTTTTTGTACAAAACTAATTAATTTGTGTTAAGTCTGACACCCACTTACTTATAACTCATTTATATATTTTGTCATTAATTAATATGAGATATTTTTGCCAGCACATACTTTCAAGTGCAACCGAACTTAACTCATGACTTAACATCAACGAGCCGATTGACACTTGCTTACAAATGAACCTGTTGACATCTCTTCTTCAGTTTCGATTGGGACTGGCATCATCATCAGTCCAACAATGGAGTTTGAACATAGGTCCTAGGATCTAGTCCATTTGAATATGAAGCTCTGATACCACATTAAAATTTATAAACTCATATACACGTGGACTTATAAATATGTAAGTGTTGAAATCTATTTACACAAAACCAATTGGTTTATGCTAGGTCTAATATATGCTCACTTATAAGTCTATATATTGTCAGTATCCAATGTGAAATACTTTTCCCAACAATAACAAGTCCACCAAAAACCTCACCCTTCTACTGAATTATCAAGCACATAATAATTCACAAACTGGTGAGAACTCCACCAATCCAATATCCATTGCATATCCAGCAACTAGTAACTTCAAGTCTCTCAAAACACAAAATGCCTCTCCTATTCTTGCCTTTGGCACATCGTGAGACACTGCATAATAAGGAATCCAGGAGTCAGGGCGATACTCTTCACTAATCTCAACCTCTTCCTTCTTCAACGCATCATATAATTGAGAATGAAATTGAATAAGTGAAAGCAATGGCGTAAGGGCTAAAAAGAGGACATTATTGTCATTTGGAAGTACCCCAATTGCAGAGAGAGAGAAGGGTAATAGTTCCTGCTTTGAAGCTAAAGTCTTGGTGATAGATTCAAGCTTTGTGGGTTCTACAAATGAGCTAGAATAGAGGGTTATATTAGGGTGAGACTCGATTTCGATGGGTTGGGTACTGATATGGTGTCGAGCTAGCATGTTCTAGGCCTTCAACACTTGGTTTTCAAGGGCTAGATCGAAATAGAGCTCAATTGCATAGGCTTGTGACATTGAGTAACAATTACAAGGTCTACAAAAGGAAATTTAAGATCTAATAGAGTAATCAAATATATAAACATAAACACATTTAAAGAAATAATACCCAATTGAAATTAAATGTTATGAAGGGCAAACAACTTGAAAATTTGATGGAAAATGAGGGGTGTTCTCATATTTTTATAGGTATTTAATAGTCAAATTGGATGGAAGGGTTATTTTGTTGACAAAATCAAAATATAGAGACCAAAAAATTATTTTTCAAAATGCATGGACCACTTCATTAATTTTGTCAAATCTCAGAAATTAAATAATAAGTTATCAAAAAAAAAAAAGAGATCTTAGTTTTATTCAACTCTTGATGCATAGAAATGAAATAAAAGGAAAGGAACAAATCTTAGCAAAGGATTGAATTGTGGGATTGGGACATTATTAGCAAGAGGCCGAGCATGAAAGAATTGGCTTAATTAGTTGGGAAGTGGGAAGAAGTTTTCATTATTCTTAGTTGAGCAGACCTACTGATGTTCTAGATGAATAGGTACCTAAATAAGCGTATAGAAATAAAAAAAAAAAAGGCAAATACTTAGAACAAATCCTACTTGAGACAATATAGCTGGCATCATATTCCTACAGAACACGTAACCAAAAAAGGAGAGAGAACTCATTCTAATATTCAAATTTTAGTCCAACTCTTCCTTAAAAAAGGTAATTCAACTAGGAAGAAAAAATGACTAGGTAAATCACTATAAATACTTATCTAACCTAAACCAAAGATAAGCAATCTATCTTTCACATACTTTCAATATATTTTTCTTATTCAATAATTTTATTGACTTGAGCATCGAAGTGTGACCACCGAGCACACCAGAATTCTTACTCATTACCTAAAATATTCAGGTATATCTTCAACCATAGCAAGCATCAACTCAACCATTACGATCTGTTGAACAAAATCTAATTCATAAGTTATCACTTAATATCTTCATCATAGGCGTAATTTCAAATTATTTTTATAAAGTAATTTATGTTCTTTTCTTTGCCACGTTAATTGTTTTACTCTGTGGTTGCTAGGGTTTTGTGCATCTTATGCAAAACTATACCCAATAATAAAGCATCATGAATATGGGTTTTGTGTGTTTTGATTGACCTATTGTATGGTTATGGTGTCTGGGACTATGAAATTTGTCCATACATACGATTTTTACTTATTGCACCGGGTGCCAGTATATGATGCTTGGAGGAAGCGAGAAAGGAAAGGAGGGAAGCTAGAGTGAATAAGAGAAGAAGGGATTGTTGGGGTTCATTTATTTTTTTTTTTATAATTTTTAATTTTTAAATTTTAATTTTTTATTATTTAAAAATATGTTTTTAAAATTTTGAAATTTTCTTTTCAACTATGGAGTGGGTCTAATAATTTCACTTTATCATTTTTACTAACTTTGTATTAATTTGACCGGCAATTGTCAAATTTAACCCAAAAAGAATTTTAAGATGTATGAGAACGGAACCAAAGAATTTATCCATAACCAAGGTGTAGTTATATGAGGCTTGGAGGAAGCGAGAAAAGAAAGGAAGGACGCTTGATATCCCTATTTTTAGTTTTAATTTATCGCTTTACTTCATTTTTTTTAGGAAAAAAGTTTAAATATATCCCTTATATTTAATCAGAAGAGCACATCTACTCTTTTTATTTTTGAAGACCTAAAAATGGCTCTTACAATTTTTTAAATGTACAAACATAACTCATTGATGTTATAAAAATAATCATCCCGCCCCTCCCTCCATTAATTCTCTCTTAACTCACCGTTTTAACTCTCTCTTTGTTGCTCATAAATGACCCTAGTATTTTTCTGAAGGCATAAATATAATCATGATGTTCTGTTAACTCTCTCTCTCTCTCTCTCTCTATATACTCTATTCCAAACTAATTATTAAATCATTTAATTATATTTTCTTGCTCAATTATTAGAGTTTTAATTACTCTTAAATTAATTATAATATACTTTTTAAAATAATTTTTATTAAATAATATTTTAATATGAAATAATTAGATTTAAACATAGTTTATATTATATAGTTTTACATAACATTTTATGCTTTTTTATATTTTTATTTAACATATGTTTTTTTAAAAGTATTTTAACGTGTGACATAATTAACACTTTTGTGTATATATGCGTATATGAGTGTATATTCTATCAAATTTTGTTTTAAAAATTATAATTAAATATAACCTATACATTTAACAAATTGTAATTGATTATAACTTGTAACTTAACAAATTTTATCTTTTCATTTTTTAGAGTATTTTAAAAAAATATTCAATTTATTAAATATAGAATATCAAATTATAATGTTCAACAAATTGAATTTTTTTAAAAAATTTACAAAAAAAAAAATGAAGAGATAAATTTTTTGTTATATATATATATATATATAAGTGTTAATTATACCACATGTTAAAATGTTTTGAAATCACTTTTATCGGGCATTAAAATATTTTTAAAAAATATAAAATAAATAAAAATATAAAAAGTATAAAATATAATATGAAGCTATATAATATAAATCTTAATATATAATAAGTGTAATTATTTATTCTTTTGATTACATGAAAAGATAAAAATTTTAAATCTAATTATTTCAAACTGAAATTTTATTTAATAAAAAATATTTTTTAAAAAATATATTATAACTAATTTAAGGATACTTAAAATACTAAAAATTGAGTAAAAAAACACAATTAAATAAGTTAATAATAAATTTAGACTAGAGAGATATATATAACAGAATGTCAAAGTTGTTTTTGTGCTTTCAAAACAACTTCAGTTCCATTTTTGAGCCAGAGAGATGGAGGGAGATATATCAGTAAGTTAACATAGAATTAATGGAGGGAGGGATGGGATGAGCAATTTTTATAATGTCAGGGTCATTTTTATTCCTTCAAAAAATTTCACGGTTATTTTTGCACATTTAAAAAGAAAAATCAGTGATGTGCTCTTCAAGGTAATTATGAGGGGTATATTTGAATTTTTTTTCTCTTGTTTTTACTGCTTTTCTTTATTTTATTCATTGCTTTATTTAAATTTCTACTTGACGCAATGTAATATGAAGCTATATAATATAAATTTTAATATATAATAAGAGTAATTATTTATTCTTTTGATTACATGAAAAGATAAAAATTTTAAATCTAATTATTTCAAACTAAAATTTTATTTAATAAAAAAATATTTTTTAAAAAATATATTATAACTAATTTGAGGATACTTAAAGTACTAAAAATTGAGTAAGAAAACACAATTAAATAAGTTAATAATAAATTTAGACTAGATATATATATATATAACAGAACGTCAGAGTTGTTTTTGTGCCTTCAAAACAACTTTAGTTCCATTTTTGAGCCATAGAGATGGAGGGAAATATAACAATAAGTTAACATAGAATTAATGGAGAGAGGGATGGGATGAGCAATTTTTACAACATCAGGGTTATTTTTATTCCTTCAAAAAATGTCACGGTCATTTTTGCACATTTAAAAAGAAAAATCGGCTATGTGCTCTTCAAGGTAATTATGAGGGGTATATTTAAATTTTTTCTCTTGTTTTTACTACTTTTCTTTATTTTTAAATTTCTACTTTACGCAATATCAATCATTTTAAATGTCATCCTTATAAATTGTTCATTAAAAATACTTTTTAAGTTATATTTAAATTGAAAGCCAAATTATAGTTATTTAAAACCGAAAACCTAATCGCCGAATTCAACCTGGTTCGAAAGTCTAATATACTTTTCTTTGGGATAAAATTGAAGTCATAAATAGGTTTTTACCTTATGTTTTCCTAACAAAAATAAAGGTAACTACTCCCCAAAGCTTAATAATTTGCAAAAAAGGTGACAACCGCCTAAGTAGTGAGAAATCACCTAAAAAAGAATTTCGATTCCAAATGGACCGGATCGATGCTCAAGCCAGCGCTCACAATATGATAAGTCATTTGCCTTCCTATCCTACTAAGTTTTCCAATCTTCTTGAGCTCTTCTTTATCCTTCAATCAATTTTTTTTGGGTTTGGCCTTTATGACATTTGTTTTGATAGTAGGTGGCCAAAAAACTTTCCCTAACAGGCTTTATAAAAATTTCATAAGTTTTCAATATATCTCCTTCTTGTACTAATGTGTAATCCATTCATCAACCACTTCTTCAAAATAGATTGCACATATTGCATGAGGACATGAGATACCTGTTAAGTCTCACTCCCTGTATGTGCAAGTCCAGTTGGCCAAATCCACACAATATCTATTAGCTACATTATACACATTTGCAATTTCATATCCTTGGTTTCTATTGCAATCCATGAACCAATCATAAGTTAGCTTTATATTCTTATCCACCTTCAAACTTGTCTTTGGTGCTATTTATTATATCAAAGTGCTTACAAATCTTCTTTTGGTTGCAATCCTCATTAATTATACTCTTATTTCTTCCAACATGGTTATGATGGACTTACACTTGGCTTCCAAAATCCAACCATTAAAGGTCTCAGAAAGGTTATTGTCCACAACATCATATTTGATGGCAATGTTGAAGAAGGCTTTTGTTCATTGAAGCAATGGATAATGTAGCAAATCTTTAACAATGCCTTAACCAAGTTCTTCAAGCTGCTTCAAATTAGCTTTTAACAGCTCCACATTTATGGACTTAGCAAATTTCCAGAAGGCTTTTTTCCTTTCTTCCCTTCTCCATTTTTTTGCCTAATTTGCATAGATGTGTCTTACGCACATTTTATGTTCAACTGTTGATAAATGTTTGATTATTGGATTCTCTAAGCCGTGTAAAATTCAATGAGGCAATAATAATTAGTTTAAAGCATAATAGAACATAATATATTAGTAATTCAGTTATTTAATAACAAATAATTAAAATAACATTATCTTTTTGCATATCTGAAATTACAGTATAACCTTCTCTATCTCTAAGGGGAAGATAACGCTTCAAATATTTAAGAAACCAACTCTAATTCTTCTTGTTTTCCACCTGGACAACTCTCCATGTCACAACACATTTGGTTGTTCCCGTCCCTACCCACAACATATAATAACTATCCTTTACATATCAAAAATAACCATCTAATCCTATGATGGGCTACAACCTGCCAACCAACCTTTTTTTTGTTACATATATCAAAGCAAACATAAATACCTTAAAAACTCTTTTTTTTTCCCTCCTCATTGTCCTTAGAGCCTTTAACACAACAGGCAGTACTAGGATTGCTAAGTTTAAGTTCTTCTATATAGTCATGCAACTATGCTTATTAAATGATCACTCTTTATTTCTTTCACAACCTTACTCTTAGTGTTTTTACAAACAATGAGATTAACATGCAACTTCAATTTTGTATACACCAAATTCTTTAAAAGCTCCTACTCTTGTATATTTTAGTAAGGAATGAATTAGTGAAAAACATATTTTTGTGAACTCTATGATACTTGTATTATGGCTGATAGGTTTTGACTGTTAAAATATCATCATTTGACTCATTACTAGCAAAAAATACCCAGGGGCAGTTTTTGGCACATTTAACTCACTCTGTTACACTCATTTTTCACATAACAAACTTATATTGCCTTTAGCATTGAATATCTATAACATCCATAAATTCTTCAACATTATGAAAAAATCATACTTAAACAAAATACATGAATCTTTGCATTGGCATCAAACCTAATGCTACTATACATTCCTAAACGTTATGAAAAATCATACCTAAACAAAACATATGAATCGTTGCATTAGCATCAAACCTAGTGCTACTGAATTTCCTCCTAAGCGCATCATCATCATAATCATTATAATAGCTCTCATAATATGAGAGCTATCATAATACTACTATTGCCATCCTCGTTATATTCAACTTCCTCATCCTTTTTTACTTTTTCATCTAATGCGGCCTCATCATGACATAAATCCTTAGTATTATGCACACTTTTACTACTTAGCAAGTTCTTCCTAAATTTCCTCACTTTGTTCCTAGCTTCTTGCAACTCCTCATCCTCATCCTCATCCTCATTTAGTATATTCATATCTATCAATAAATCATCAGAAATATCATAATTTACTTTAGTATCCTCCTCATAGCTATCAACCTTAATACCTTTATCTATCCAACCAACACCATTGCTTCCTACCCCTACACCACCAACACTAATACTTCCTGCCCTTAATCCAACAACACCACTACTTATATAATCCTGCCCTAACCCACCAACAATAATATTACTTGTCCCTAACCCGCTTACCCCATTATTGTCAGCCCTTGTCATAACAGTCACACTAATCCTAATAGATTGTATAATTTCTATAAAAGGTTGACTTTGAAAACCATGCGTCATATTCTCACCACTCAACGTGTCAGTGTGATCAATATAATATTTTACACTGTCCCCTTTATTCACACTCAAGAATAATCTAGACAATGTAGCATCATCCTTAACTAACTCAAAAGTGGTATCCTAGGTCCAATACATATGGCATTATATTAGGGTATGACATCAAATCAATATCTATTGACTCCTTAGCAACATTGACTCTACCCCCAACATAATCCTTTTTATTCCTTAACAAATATCCATTACGTATAATCACTAACTTAACAAACCATTCAGTTTTTCTGCATTTACAAAATAAAAAGACACAAATCAATACAACTACTACTATAAATTTACTATGCTAATTAACATATCTTACAAATTAACATAACATATTAAATTTATATATAATAAGCCCTGAACACAACAACATACATATTAAAAACAAAGCAATAGTAATTTTATATCAGAAGCATTGAAAAACCTAATTTTATATACATATATCCTAATTTTATACACATAAACCTTATTTTTATATTACAAACTATCAAAAGTGGACCAATTATAAAAGCAACATAACTTTCAAAAGCATGGACCACAAACAAAAGCAACAGAAACAACAGATAAAGATAAAAACAATAACGACAAATAAATAGTGGTCCACCATTATAAAAAAGCACACTAAAGACCCAATATAAGTGTATAGCGTATCTTTCAAAAGCATAAAAGATTCAATGCAATAGACCCTATGAAAAGCGACCCCACTCAATGAAAAACACCAGCGAACCCACACACAATCTCCATTAGCTTTAAATATAAAGCTATTAGAGTGACACTGACAAGAAATTAAGAATAACGAGAAAGATTATTGGCTCGATTTATGGTTTAAGAAACAAAAATTTCAGAGATGAGAAATTGAGAACTTAGCAAAAAGAATGGGATTTCAGAGAAATGTGTAGATCAATTTAAGGTTCTACTTTTAAGTCTTTAAATATTATCATCGACTAAAAAGTAACATTTTAAGGAATTATAATTTCAATTTTTTTTTCTATTTTCATGTCACCAATGTCAGACCTAGTTAGCGTCTTAATTTCTCTTAATGCACTTTTAACACATGTGTATGACACTCGTGTTAATCCCATAAAAAAGCCCTCAATTTATTGAAAAATAAAAGCCCGAGGACTCAATCATAACAAATAAATCAATAGGTGGCTTAACAGCCAAAACGGTGAAAGTTCAGGAGTATGAGGATGTGCTTTTCCTGAGAAATATTAAAAATTTTAAAAATTATGTTTTTAAATAATAAAAAATAATTACAATTAAAAACTTATTTAAAAAAAAAAAGATACGAGTTTCATTCAACTCCTTCTAATGCATAGAAATGAAAGAAAAGGAAAGGAGTAACTCTTAGGAAAGGATTGAATTGTGGGATTGGGATATTATCAGTAGGAGGCAGTACTCTAGGCATGGCAGAGTTGGCTCAATTAGCTAGGGAGTGAAAATCAGTTTTTATTATTCTTAGTGATAACATGTGATTCGTTCAGTGGACCTACTTATCTTCTAGGTGAATAGGTATATGGGTAAGCACATAGAAATGAAAAAAGGCAAATACTTAAAAAGACAAATCCTACTTGGAGAGAATACAACTAACATCCTATTTCCTCAAAACTCACCATCAAAGGAGATAGCTCATTTCAATATTCAAATCCTAGTCCAACTCTTCCTTAAAAAAGGTAATTTGACTAGGAAGAAGAATAACAAGGTAAATCACTAAAAATACCTATCTAACATAAACCAAAAGGTATGCAATATTTCACATACTTCCAATACATTTTTCTCATTCAATAACTTTACTGGCTTGAGCGTCGAAGTGTGATCCCATGCTACACTCGGAGTTCTTATTCACTGCTTAAAATATTCAAGCAGATCTTTAAGGTCTATAGCAAGCACCAACTCAACTATCATTGTCCTTTGAACATAATCTAATTCACAGGTTAGTATCTTCATCGTAGGTGCAGTTTCAAATTATTGTTATAAAGTAATATCTGCTCTTTTCTTTGCCACATTAATAGTTTGCTCCGTAGTTGCTAGGGTTTTGAACATCCGATGCAAAAGTCTACCCAAGAACAAAGCCATAAGAATGTGGGTTTTATGTGTTTTTGTTCGACATATTATATGGTCACGGTGTATAGGAATAGAACAAGGAATTTGTCCATACATACAATTTTTTTACTCATTGCACTTTGCAGTTATATGAGGATTGGAGGAAGCGAGACAGGAAAGGAGGAAAGTGAGGGAGAAAAAAAAGAAGGGGTTGCTAGGGTCATTCATCTTTTTTTTAAAAAATTTTTAAGTTTTTAGTTTTTAATTTTTTATTATTTAAAAAAATTCATTTTTAATTTGTTGTTTATATTTAAAAATTTTTCTTTTTAAATATGAAGTAGGTCTCACAATTCTACTTTACCAATTTTATTAACTTTTTTAATGTTAATTTGATAGGCAACCAACAAATTGAGCCCAAAATGAACCTTAAGAGGATGATTGGACCAAAAAATTTTACAGGACCGATATTAGGTGTAGTACAATTCTAGAATTAATCTTTTCCCTCTTTTAATACTTAAGGTGCTCTTTATAGAGTTGGTGAATCGAGCATCATTTTTATGCATAAGTCTCTATAGAGTGTTCTTAAAGGACACATTTTTATATTATCCAACTCATCCAATTTAAGATGACTTGAAATTCTCTTGAACATGTATGAAACTTATGATATGCTGAAACTAATAAATGACTTGCAAAATTGAGAATCAGGTTGAGAGTTAACTTGGTGGCTTATTTGACATTATATGGTGTCCAACATTGTTAACCACCTCTAAAATGAATGCCTATATGCACCTATCAAGGGATTATGGTATGGATATACATAAGAAAAACTATATTGCTATTAAGATTCCCTTCTAACTTAAGCATCAAAATGGAATGGACTTGTTAGGATCAATTTTCGGAATTAAAATGTCTTTGTAGATCTCAAGTATACATGGTTCAAGTGAACATAGTATCAAGAGCATAAACACACAATGCATATTGAAGTATTGGGTATGAACATAACCAAAATAACTAAAACTAGTCTTTTGAATGATTGACCCTCACCATATTTAACCACTTATATCATTTGATTCTCACTCAATGTGGAATACTTAACACTCGCTTCAAGTGACAATTGAAACTAGACATCTAATTGTTAATTGGACTAGACTCTAGACCGGTTGGGACTATATATCTAGTAGATAAAACTAGAAAACAAATTCAAATACTCCCCCTGAAATGTGGTGGTTAGGACTAGATATTCAATGCATACCTATTCTGATACCATATTTTTTTTTTTTATGAATAGGGAGAATGATAAATAAAAGAGTCCTAAGAGTTAAAGAGTTAAGGATACAACTCAACTCAACTAAACCTAGTTTAATCCCAAAATTTATTAGGGTCAATTATATGAATTCTTTATTTCCACTCTAAACAATTTTGGACAATATCTTCCGATAAATTATAATGCATCTAAATCATACTGTATTATTCTCCTCCAAGTTATCATATATCTACCTCTTTCTTTCTTCCTTTCCTCTATCATAATGTATTAAACCTTTTTAATTGGAGTTTTCCAAGGTCTCTGCTTTATGTGCCTAAACTAGAGGTGTTCATGGTTCGGTTTGATCAGTTTAGAGTAAAATTTTCTAAACAAACTACTAAAGTCGATTTTTAAATAATTCAACACTTAATCAAACCAAGTAATGTTAAAAAACATCCAAACCAAATCTATTTGAATTTGGTTTGGATAGTCAGTTTAGTCGGCTTGATAAAAGTAATAAACAAACAAAATAAAAAAATTTAAAGAGATCATACAAATTTAACAAACATTAAAATAAAATTATATTTCAAAAAACTAAAAAATTGTTAGAGTATCTTGAAAAATACTCTCCAACTATCATAAAAGAATGACCCAAGTAATTGATGAATTGTCCCACTTAAAATAAAGTCTAACTCTTCAACTCTCCAATTAGTACTTATTTAACAATAATACTATTAATTTGTATGATGACTTTAACATTCATGATTGATATGGAAAATAAAAGGTTGAGAATATAAAAAAAAAAAAAATAAAGAATAATATGGTATTAATAAAATCTTAATAGCCTATTTTAAAAAATATTTTTAAGAGTATTAGAGTATATATCTAAAAAAATGGTTTTATTATATTATCGATTCGGTTTAATTGAATTTTTATTTTCTTAAACCAAAACCAAACCAAAAATTCAGTTTATAAAAATTTTAAAACTGTAGCCATGAAACAATATAAATCATGATTTTTTGTTTGGATTGAATTTGATCAATTTGGTTAATTTTTGTGCAACCCTATCCTAATCCAACTTAATCTCCATTTTTTCATCTTGTCCTCAATCTATGTGACTCACACTTTGTCTCTAATACTCTCGTTATATATCTTATCCATTATAGTATGACCACACATCCATCTTAGCATCTTCATCTTGGCAATGCTCATATTCGATATATGTTGTCCCTTCATTGTTTAACACTTACTACCATATAACATAACTGATTGAATAGCCATATAGTAGAATTTTTCTTTCAATTTATTTAAAATCTTGCAGTCATATACGATGTCACATCCCATATTATAGGGCTGTGACGGTCCTAGGGTACGGGATTAGCTTTTGCAACCAGTACCACGAAAAACCCCAATTACATGTTATTCTAATTAACCATTTTCACAAATATATATATATTTATTTATTTATTTATTTTTAACTCCCTAAATGCTGCGGGAAATCGGATAGAGTCTCCCATAAAATATTAATATTTACCTCTGCAAGAACAATTTAAAACACTCCCAATATTATTCATCCAGTCTCAACCATTCTCCAACTCAATTAATAATTTCATTCACAACCAAAATATCAAATCCAATTCATGCAACTAATTTATGTCACAAATACCCATATTTTTTTTCATAAATAATTTGATAGAATATAAGCCCATCTTAACG
>CANXYC011540994.1:0-21143 GCA_948193065.1 Aleurites moluccanus | reverse complement strand
GAATATTCGTGTTTGGAAAAATCTGAAAGAATTTTCTGGGTTTAAATCCAGCAGTGGATTAGTGAAAGCAATTATAATTGCTGGGGAAAAGATTTTCACTGGTCATCAAGATGGCAAGATTCGTGTCTGGAAGGTTTCTCCAAAGAATCCAAGCGTACATAAACGGTCTGGAACTTTACCAACCTTGAAGGACATTTTTAAAAGTTCTATCAAACCAAGCAATTACGTTCAAGTTCGAAACCATCGTACTGCTCTCTGGATCAAACACTCTGATGCTGTATCATGTTTGAGCTTTAATGAAGACCATACTCTTCTGTACTCTGCTTCCTGGGACAGGACATTCAAAGTCTGGAGAATTTCAGACTCTAAATGTCTTGAATCTGTAAGCGCTCATGATGACGCTGTTAATTCTGTCGTTGCAAGCACAGAAGCTACGGTTTTTACAGGTTCAGCTGATGGAACTGTCAAAGTTTGGAAAAGAGAACAACACGGCAAATCCTACAAACATAATATGCTTCAAACGTTGTTGAAACAAGAATGCGCTGTTACAGCTTTGGCTGTCAACACCGTCAATTCGGTTTTGTACTGTGGTTCCAGTGATGGAGTCGTGAATTTCTGGGAACGTGAAAAGCAATTATCTCATGGTGGAGTCTTGAAAGGGCATAAGCTTGCAGTTCTGTGCCTTGCCTCTGCAGGGAATTTGGTGTTTAGCGGATCAGCAGATAAAACCATTTGCGTGTGGAGGAGGGATGGTAACATTCACACCTGTCTGTCTGTGCTGACTGGACATACTGGGCCTGTTAAGTGCTTGGCCGTAGAGGAGGATCGTGAGCAGTCTAAGGCTGGTGATCAACGATGGGTGGTGTATAGTGGAAGCTTGGATAAATCTGTCAAGGTTTGGAGTGTGTCTGAGTTGGCACCTGATGTTCATCAGATGGCTATGATGCAACAGCAACAGACACCTGATGGGGAATCTGCACCGTCTGATGGAAGCAGCAAATCTGGCCAGTAATATTTCCAACATTGTTGGATATTTGAATACCAAGAGAACTGGTAAAGCCACGTTTTGCTTAAAAAAAAAATCTCTAAATACCAAATATTGTTATTGGTTATTGACACTGTGGTGGATTTTGTTGATACAGAGGAGATGATTTGCCGGCAGAGAGATGGCGAGAAATTCGGTTTTGTATATTCTAGTAGATTTTGTGTGGTAATATTTAATTTGCTTGACAACAGCGACTGTAAATTTATGAACTAAAGATTTTTACTATTTTTTTTTTTCCTTCTTAATTCCATTCTAATCGAGAGTTTTCAGGTTGGAGTATGCAAAATGATCTCATAAAAATTCTCTGTATGTTCAATAAATTACTAGCTTGCCATGAAATTTTATATTTATTTATTTTACATCTTTAAAAACTTTGTTAAATTACTTCTATATAAATTAGACAATATGTTCAAACCCTATTGTCCATTGCAGATGAATGAAGATTTATCTTATGAGAAGTGTTGTAATTTTATAACTAATTTAGGTATTTAGCTTAGCAACTAGACTCTTCATCCTAAAGAGATAACAATCAAAAAGAAAAAGATATAAAACCTGTTGCTAATTTTGCTTTCTTATCAAAGTTAGGGGTGATAATTTTACTCATCTTTTTGGATACCTTATTCGAATGAAATAGATAATACATGCGTCATTTAATAAATAGAAAGGAACAAATTTTTAAATTTTAAACCGAATTCAATTATAATCAGATATAAATAATGATATAATTCGTATCGAATCCGACCTGATTATATATATATATATATATATATATATATATATATATATATATATATATAGTTATTTTTTATATGAAACATAAATTATATTATATGAATATGTAAAAAAATTATATAAATAAATATATAATATTAAAAATATTTTTTAAAGAGAAAAATAAAATATATAAACATATATTACTTGTCTTGATCCACCTAATCTTAAGATGAATTGCTGAGCAGATATTTTTATTTTTAAATAAATCAAATTTAAATTTTATAAATCCCTAATCAAAGTCATTTTTATCTGGTTTGTTGGTATACTGGTCCTCGTTGCAAGTTGCAACTTCAATCCTAGAAAAAACACCTGGCCGAAAGTTTCTATCTTTTTTTTTTATTTTTATTTTTTGAAACGCGAAAGTTTC
Organism: Aleurites moluccanus; assembly: GCA_948193065.1. Classification (NCBI taxonomy): domain Eukaryota; kingdom Viridiplantae; phylum Streptophyta; class Magnoliopsida; order Malpighiales; family Euphorbiaceae; genus Aleurites; species Aleurites moluccanus. The sequence continues at coordinate 18,957 of CANXYC011540994.1, read as the reverse complement.
TATCTTAAATAGTATATTTGAAGCAAAAGCACTGTAATTGAACATGAAAGGTACTTCTCGTATCTCCCCACTTACTTCGGCTCAAGTAACTACCACGACAAAACTTTTTGGCAAGATGCCACCATGCACGGTATAGAGTTTATAAAAATTCAAAAAGGAAATCTAATTATTTCACATTAGAGAAATTAATCGGTACTTAAGAAAGACATGAAAATTCAAATCTTTTATCCCAAGTGACACCAGGTGTCATTGTACAGCAGAAGGCACACATAATCAGTAGTAGCGTTCCTAATGTGACTTGAGAGGAAAATCATAATCCATACACGCGCCAAGATTATGTGATAGGGAAATGTGTCTTATTACTAATGAGTCAGATACTGGGCTAGAAAGATTGATGGCCATCAACATCATACAATCATGCGCATATTACCCTAAGCTTCAGGTACTCAGAAGTAGTTGCAAACGCACAAAAGAACAATACCATTTTTCATTTGACTTACACTTCCTCTTATTGTGAATTAGCGGTGAATAATAATTGAGCTACAAACATGCAAGTAATTCTTTACTTGACATCCTGTCATATAATTTCTACAAGAATTAATGACGACAACGAAAGAACTGCATCAAGGGAGGAGGAAAATCGTGTGATTATCTAACATGTCTGTGACTGGAAAAGCAATTTGCATATGGAAGAAAACTATCACTTCCGAACTATACACACAACAGAAGACCCTCTCAAATACACATGTAAAGGTGAGTTTGTGCCATTATTTCAGAATTGAAGTTCTAGTTGGAGAGCTTACGACAGTGATTCCTTGTTGTTTTATCTTCTCTGGGCAAGCTCAAACCATGCAAATGCCCACTTCTACTACCAACTGAATTTGAACCCAAGTCCATAGGAATTGCCAAATCTCCTCCTTCGAGTATTCTAAGAACCTGGTAATTTACAAACAAGAGAATTGTCATTCCTCAATTTAGAGAATGGCTCTAGGGAACATGTAAACAGGTTACATACATATTAAATATATAGAAGGAACCAAATATGTGAAAAAATATATCAGATATAATGGTGCAAGTTAGCAAACCTTTGACATTGCAGGTCTGGATTCTGGATCTGGACGGAGGCACAGCGAAGCTGCTTGACCCATAGCCTGTAGTTGATAGGTAAATTCATGGACTTGCTCAGAAGCCAAGCACGGATCCAGCAATTGGTAAATTTTCGTCAAGACATGGCTTGGCTCTAGCGCAGCTAGAGAGTGGAACCAGTCAGATAAGAAGTGGCGTCCCTCATAAAAATGTAGCTCACTTATTCTTTGGCCTGTCAATAGTTCTAGCAAAACCACTCCAAATGCATACACATCAACTTTCTGTGTAATTTTTCCACCATCAAAATATTCTGGTGCAAGATACCTGGATTTTAGACAAATTACAAAATTTACCAGTCAAGTTCGGCTGAAGTCTAATTCAATAAGATCTTTTAATGTGCATTTAAGGATTTAAATTTTTTGTACAGTTGTATCCATTAAAGCATATTGGGAAAATCCACTTGACAAAAGTAGGAGTCATAAAAGCTACACAGAATATTCAACAGAACTGGCCGCAACAAGAAACCAGGATAACTACCATGAAGCTGCAATGACTCGCTCCTCTGCACTGATATTCCATTCAGAGTGCCAACTAGCAAGCCCAAAATCAGCTACCTAAAAACAACAGAATAATAAAGCATGGGAAAATCTCCATCAGTATTAGCACAAAGTATGATAGTGTATTTTCATGATAATGCATGGTATTCTCATTATAATGAATAAGATTCTCATGTTCTAAAATTAACTCTACCACACAATAAACCACTAAATAGAAAAGAAAGTTGTTTGGCACTCAAACCAGATTAGCTTTGCTAAAAGATTCTATTGAAAAATGCCATTGTTAAGAAAAAGAAAATGTCATCATTTTAGGATTTATTTTTTACTGTAGCACCTAAAGTAAGGGAGTGTAAAATTTACAAATTATTCAAAGAGCACATTTTAGCATATTTGAAGATGTTCTATGAACCTATATGGTGCAAAACTTGTACTTCTTAAGAAAAAAACTTCAGAGTTACAGATAATGTACCAGAGGTTCAAAATCATGCGTCACAAGGATATTGTTAGGCCTCATGTCTCTATGTACTATATAACCCACTCTACAATCTTCATGAAGATATCTTAAACCTCTTGCAGTCCCGATTGCTATTTTCACTCGTGAATGCCAATCTAGAGGTGCTCTTCTGTTTCCTGTTGATCACAATCAAAATGACAGTCCATCTACTAATCCAAATTTAGGAGCCAAAATAACTAAATGCAAACAGAATTTATTGAGCAAATGAAACTCAAATAAAACATCCGAAAAAGTACTTTTACATAATTCTTTTTGTAAAGAAAAGAGAAGATGACAATACCGTGCAAATGGAAGTCCAAGGACCCATTGCATATGTACTCATGAACCAATATTCTCTTCTTGCCATCAATACAAAACCCTATCAACATCACAACATTCCTGTGTTGCGCACAGCTCAATACCCTCACTTCCCTACAGAAGTCAGCATCAGCTTGAGAATCACCAGACTTTAACAGTTTCACTGCAACCACCTGACCATCCCTTAATATCCCTCTGTAAACATTGCCAAAACCTCCTCCTGCTAAGAAATTCATATCTGAGAATCCTTTTGTAGCTTCTTCAAGCTCCTTGTAAGAAAACTGTCTTGGAGGTTTTCCAAAAACTGGTGCCTTATGTTGACATAAAGAGCATAAAGGAGGAGGCTTTGAGGACGTTCTGCCAAAAGGAACTGCATTTCTGATACTTGAGCTTGCAGTGTAGTCCTTCTGATGGCTATGGCTGAGCCCAGTACTACCATCTCTAGTATCTTGATCATATTGCACAAAATTATCAAGTAGAGTTCTGGAAGTTTGGGATCTACATTTTGAAGTATTTCTGTAGTTCCTGTTCAGGGTTGCTGAGCGCTTTTCACCAACAATGTGGTTTTGAGGAATCCAAAATACACTCTTGTGATTACTAGCAATAGATGATGCTGGGTTTGTTGACAGAGTGATAAGCCTATCATCAGAAAAAGGAGCTGTACGTGAGTCATCAGAGTCATCTTGATTATCTGCTGGTGCATGTTTTCCTCTATTCATTCCTTCAAAAAGAGGATTCTGCTCATAAATGACGAATAATGGTGTCATTGAGTCACAATTTGATAATGAACCTTCTCTGGTTCTAGCGTACGAAGTAATTGTCTCCTCAGGACTGCTCACTGGAGTAGAATGTTTCATCCTCTGTCCTCCAAAATTCTCGTCTGGTGAAGAGGCAGCAGAATAGTATGGAGTTTGGATTTCATCTGAGGATCCTAAATTAAGCCTGAGGACTTTTGCTTGAGAACCTTTCATCATCACAATGTTGCAACGAAGCTCCTCTATGCAATGCCTCAGCTCCTGCTTTAATTTTCTGTTTCAGCACAATAATATATGGTCATCAAATACTCTTTAATGTCAACTTCCAGTTACAAGAAAAGAAAGCTTAGTTGGTAACACGAGTGATAGAACAAGTATGACGCAGAACCAAGAGTTTACACGGACATTAATTAGTTACACCAGCAATCCAGCACATGTGTTGCAGGTAACACAGTAGAAACTCATTGTGCACTTCGTCAATAAACCCCAATAACCTCACTGGCGTCCCTTCGGGGACATCCGTTAAAATTGGAACCTCACTGACTTACTTGTCTTGGGTGATCTTAAAATAATGACTCATATTAGCTATCTTTGCATAAATGCATATAGTAGTTGCTTAATTAGCACATCGGCATGTATGTTAGGCAAAAAAAATAATATATTCTTATGTCAATTTCCAGTCAGCTTACAAGCAGTCAGCAGAATCTTGATAACCAAGTCATGGTTCTCTTATGGAAGAGCATGGCTGTGTTAAAAAAAAAAACTACCTCCATAAGGAACTTATCAAGGGGAAGAAAAGATACATTACATCAAATCAATTATTATATTGAAAGCTAAGAAATAATACATTTTTATGTATAATTACTTGTCCAGTACAACCCAGTTGGCTCCATTGCGCTTTGCTTCAGCTGCAACAACACTGCCAGATGTACCTGACACCACCTTAATCTTCACCCCCACCTACAATCAATAGACAATCATCAGCTACCTCAAAGAGTTGCAGATAAAATAATGTAAAGCAAAGGGACCAACACATGAGGCTCAACTCAAATGCGCCTATCAATATAACAAAAAATCTCTATTGTCAGACACTTACTATTTCTTTACCGGCTGAGATTTTTCCTCTTTCTTTAAATAAGTAAATAGAGGAACATTGCCAAAGTAATTAGTAGCATTACTCTGATTACTTCTTATTTCTAAGATCCATTGAACCAAATAAAGTGTATCAAGTTTTCAATTCTTTATCTCTTATTTACCACAGTAGTTTTCAACATGGAATTTACGAAAATTGGGTTCAGAGCCCAAACCCACCATAAGATTCCGGGGCCCCTAATTGATCTTCAAACAAGCAAATATCAGAACACAGGCCTTTCCTATCATTAGCATTAACTATACTTGTTTTTATCTGAAAGCAGGCCTTGGAAACCTGTTTTAGGCAAAAGTTATGATAGAAGTGGTAGTTGGTAGTCTAATCACTTGGTTCCGGATCACTCAATAAAACTCTTTCCTGTTTGGATCCAGGAGCCTTCTAAAAGATTGATGCCTCAATCATTTGCTAGTAACAGCATAATTCGGATTCTAATTTTGACAAGCAGGAAAAAAAAAAATTCAAACGTTGACAAGATTAAAAATATCTAGTCCAAGACTCAAGCTTTACCTCAACTTGGTTATGAAACTGAAGCATCATCTGAGAACAAGATTCGGAGATTTCACAAATGCGATCCGGTAACCTTTCCCGTTGATGGCTCCGACACTCCCTGGTCAACCTTGGAAAATGCCAGAATCTCTTACCTAAAAAGCACAGATTACATGCGTTAATCCACAAAAATTAATCAGAATTTGAGCTTTTTCCGAAGTTTAAATTGCAGAATTACCGGTTTTACAGTTGGAAAAGACGGCGAGCAAGGTTATGCAATCACCGGGGTGGACGACGTGAGTAAGAGCCCAAGCTAGTGCAGTATTGGAGATCACTTTCTCTGCTTTCACGGCGACCACCACTTTATCAGCCGATGTGTAAGCCGGTTCAATTTTCCCAGGAAACATTGTGTCGTTGGATATCAGTTGCCAGGAAAACTAGGAATCTACCATTTTGACTCTGGATTTTGGCTCTCCGGTATTGTTGTATGGGATCGCGTGCACATGGCTGATTTCTTAAGCGGTTTAATCGTGAAGGGCAATTTTGTAATTCATTATCAACGTTAGTTGACTATGGTTAACGTCTTGTTATCGCATTTCCAATTGTACTATTTTAATATAAAGAGTATTTTTATATAAATAAAAAATATTTTAATTAATTTTTCATATAAAAAGCATAAATTTATTTTTAAGTTTAATAAAGTCTTTAAGATCATTTTCAAGGGATTTTTTAAATATTTCAAACTTTTTATTATAGAAAATTTGAGACACTTAAAAAACTGGTTAGAGATCTTATTTTGTTACCATTTTACAATGATAATTCTATTTCTTTTTCCACATTTGATTGACTCACTGAAAATTCTATAATTTATTTATTTTTATTAATTATGCTTCGAGGAGGAAATTAAATTAAATAGGAAATTGATAACAAATAGTTGTTTGTTTGAATAAGTAATGACTTGAAATTATTTTGGATTTAAATTTAAATTTAAATTTTAAGTTAAAATTATAAAAAATATATAAAATATTGAATTTTAATTGATTAATTATTTCAAATAACTAATATCTAAGTTAATCATAATATTTTATCAAAACTCATTAATTATAATACTTATAGAAAATTAAATTAAAAATTTTCTTTTTAATTCTTCATGCAATTTTCTTTACTTTATATTATAATTCAATTTAAAGAGAGATTAATCTAATTTGTATTATAAAAAATGGGATATGATGATGAAGGTTTAAAGGGCTAATGGCTCATATATTTAATATTTTTGGATATGTTATATGTTAAGAAAAGATATATTAGTTGATAATTTCATTCAGAACTTCTTAAGAAAAAGTTAATTGTTATTTCATGACAAATTAAGATGGAATTGTTATACATAAAAAAGCAATGAAGGACTAAAAGTAAATGGATAGCATAATTATAACAAAATGAAAGAATATTGTATAGTTTTTGTTTACCAATAATAATATATATACCACCCTGTCCATCATTAATTCCTGAAGAGTTAATTTTTAAATTAATTAATTAATTAAAGGAATAATTGATTTGATGAGGAAATGCCACGGTGGTTATAAATAAGTATTAATTAACAAGGAGTAAAAAAGAAAAATAAAATAAAAATATATGCTATTAATAGAAAGAAAGGTGATAATATTTTAGGACATTTAAAAATAAGAAAAAAAGTGATAAATTTTTTAAACGAGTATTAAATTTTTAATTTTTATATGAATAAAAAGTATTAAAGACGCAAACATATACATAATATATATAAATATATTAAACCTATCATGATTAAAATGAGTAGAACTAAAAACTTAGGTAATAGATCATCACCATATATTAAATATTTATATTTTTTTATTTCTAATTAATGTGGGATTATCTTAATACTCCCTCTTAAGTGATAATTAGAAATGAACGTATAATTGTCACTTGAATTAAACACTTAAAACGCAGCAGTAATATCAGACTTATTGAAATTAGACATCCAAATTAAAAAATTAATAAAATGAATTAATATGCTTTGATATCATATTAATAATATTTAGTTTATATAATTTTGAAAGTGTTAATTTCAAAGGATAATTGATCACTATTATTAAATTTAAATTTTAATCATATAAAATTAATGATAAATGTATATATTTATAAATCATATTCAATTAAATTAAAAAGACTATTATTAAATTTAAATTATAATCATATCAAATTAATGATGAGTGTATATGTTTATATAAATCACATTTAATTAAATTGAAAAGACTTATTAAATTTAAATTTTAATAATATCAAATTAATAATAAGTGTATATGTTTATATAAGTCGCATTCAATTAAATCGGAAACTTTTATAATGTTATATATTGTCGATATCACATTAAATTATTTGATGAACCTCTGGGTTTTAAATTTTTTTTCCCGTGCGCGTACTGTATGAGGTTCCAAATCATTAAAGTAGTTAAATAGGTTTTGCAGAAATTTAGAGAGAAAGTGTTAATAGAGTGAAATTTTTCTTTTTATTAAATAAGCAACGCAGTGTCTATTAAATATATATATATATATAATAGAATATATGACAATTTCACGTTAAATAATAATAAGAAATATTAATAATTTATAATAAAAAAAAAAATTAATTTAAATAATTTAGATTATTTTATATTATAAATATAATTTATTATGAGCCAAATATTTTTATTTTGACTTTTGACGTTAACTTTAACTTAACCAGATTCTATATGTGGCTCAGACACATACAATTTTTTACTTTTTTCGATAGATGTGTGGCCAAAAAGATGATGACCTTGAAAAGTAACCGATCGGAGAAGGTCACAAATGACAAAACGAGGGTCATCGAGATTTAGCAGGACGCTGATTTATGAATATATATGATCAGACGGTTAAGATCTAACGGTGGCAACCATTCATGAGTGTGCAGTCTTATCATGGCCTGCGTATGAGAGAAGGTGTACATGTGTAATACTAATGACAATTCGCACAAACACCATGTGAATGCAGTAACGATCTAAGTGGAATCATGCTGCCCATTATTGGACCACTTATGATTAGAACTGTTCGAATCTAATTTTGAAAAATATCATAAATTTCAAAAACTTTACATAACTCATAACACATCCCTTTAATGTCATTAGCTAGCAATTGATCTAAGCCTGCTGGACAAATATAGACAATATGGCATCCAATATCCACCAAAAGAGCAGAGTTTGCCATCCAATGAGCACACCCATAAGCTTCTCTATAGCCATGAATAAGTTGAAACTCTCATTCTTGTTTCAGCAGCTGAATAATATCAGTAATCAGAGGCCAACTGTCAGGAGAGGAATTCTGAATATGGTTAATGGCTTCTTGAAAATCTTTTTCCACTTGAACCCTCTTAAATCCCATAGAGCCACTTTCAAACATGAAAACACTAGTCGTACGCGTAACCCATTCCAATGAATTATGGATATTCCCCTTTTTATTCTTCAGCAGTAAATTTTAAGGGCCATTAAATTTCTTTTAATGTGAGTATATAGTATCATAGTCCAATTAATGTAGATATTATATCTATTAATAGATATAAGTATATCCTCTTTCTTTCATATTCATAATTCTCATTCTGAAAAATTTTACCATGGAGAAGGTATTTGAATTGGAGGCCCTATAAATTCTCCATACCCTAGCAGGCTTGATGAGTGTTTAATCAATCATCTTATTACAGATTAAATAATTTCCTAGTTCTGCCATGGACAGAGAAAAAGTTAAAAATTTTATTATCTTCTTATTTTCCCTTAAAATCAAAATGTTCATCAGAATGCAGTTTTTATTAAGCAAAAATTAAAGGAAAAATTTTTTCTGCTGCATAAGACAGCAGGAATGTCCTGCAGCCCACGATAGCAGGCTGCCACATCGCAGACTGCTTTATTAATTAGTTCTATTCCCGTAAAACGAGTGAAAATATATATGATTACACAAAAAAAAAAAAAAATTACTAATTAAATTTAATCGGAGCTAAACCTCTGCTTGCTTCTTCTTCTGTTTTTTTTTTTTTTTTTGTCCCACAATGCTATTATTTTTTCAGGTATAGCCGTAGAGCAGTTATATTTCTACAAATTATCACTTAATTTTTTTATATTTTTTATCTTATTTTCACACATCTTTAAATGATAATCATGTTCATAAACTAACCTCATTCTCTCACGCAATTTTTTTTTTTTTTGTTCTACGGCAGGGTGGCATCTTATAAATCTCAGAGCAAATTCACGATCAAACACATAATCTATCATATGTTCAGCTAATAATATAACAGAAATATAATCTATACAGCTGACACATGTAATATAATTGTTTGTAATTATCAAAAAAAAATTATTTGATTACATATTATGTATGTCAATTAATTAAATTGTTTAGATTAAAACTTCAATTGATATCAGGACGGATGCAAAAATCTTAACAAGGATGAATACTTTTCATATTTAATGACGGACGCAAAAAAATTTAGAAAGAAATATTATGATAATAAAATAAATTTAAAAAAATATATAAAAATAATAAAAGTATTAGACATATATTTTAATTAGAAAAAACCAAAAGTTATTACAATATCAATAAAAAAAAATAAAGAAAATTGAGAAATAAAATGGATAAAATTAAAAGAAAATGAAGAAAATTGGAAAAAAAAGGAAGGAAAAATAAAGAAATGAAGAAAAATAAAATTGAATAGTATTTTATCAGGAGTTAAAAATTAATTTTTAAAATATAAGGACTATTTTATTAATTTTAGCAAATTACAATAATTAAATTATAATTTACCCTATAAATTTTTAAAATTTAATAGAGGCACGTACTCTTGCTACTGAATAAAATCGCCTATAATTGATATGTAAAATGTTAATAGTTTCATTGTTGAAAATAATAAGTCGAAGTCAAATAGAATTAAGAATTATATTTAATTAAAAGTTGATTGTCCAATTTATTTTTAGGAGTAGTTTCTAATTATGAATGGGTTGTTATTTAAAAAATTGTGAAAAAAAAATAATTTGCAAAAATAATTTTTAACTGGAAAAATTGAAGTAGGGGAAATAAAAGAGCAGCGGTTTTGCTGCATTTAAATTAATATAGGAAAAAGTATAAAAATATATTTGAGGTCGTGAATTTTTTTTTTTTTTTTAAAATAACATTTAAATTTTCATTAATAAATTTTAAGATCAACATTCTTAACATCATTAAAAGTTGTTAATGCAATATCCACATGATATAACATTATTAACATGACATATACATAATATAAGTGATAATTTATGTGAATTTATACTCTTAGGTCAAGTAAATGCCACATCAACAATCTTATATCATATGAATAACACGTCAATAATCTCTGATAATCTCAAATCACATTTTGTAAAAGAAAAAAAATTTCCATGGACATTAAAATGAAAATAACTGAAACACATGATATTTTATTATACTTCTCCCAATTAATAAAGCAACCTGCGATGTGCACCCTGCTACTGTGGCACGTGGCAGGCTGCAGGACATTCCTGCTGACCAAAATTAAATATACGTAATTAAACATTCAAAATAACTGGTAATAACTTCCATACATAACCGAGCGAATGATTAATTATAGGTAGAGATGAGGCGGAAGGCGAGGATTCACAAGGATTTCAAGCGGAGTGGCTTTAAGGTTAGTTAATCCAATGCTTTCTGTCATATCAATTGGTTCATCTGAAGGAGTTTTAACATCAAAACTATGCAGCAAGTTGGCTAATGTTAGCTGCATAACTAGAAGTGCCAATGAAACTCCAGGGCACATCCTTCTCCCACTGCCAAATGGTATGAACTCAAAATTTTGGCCTCTAACATCAAAATCCTTATGGGTTGTTAGAAATCTTTCTGGATGAAACTCGAAAGGGTTTTCCCATATTCTTGGATCATGATGAATTTTCCACAGATTGAGGACAAGTCTTGTGCCTGCTGGAATGTCATACCCACCTACTGTACAATCTTCTGTAGATTCATGGGGCAAAGAAAGCGGCCCAGCAGGGTACAATCGCATTGTTTCTTTGAGTATGGCTTGGAGATAGACCAACTTCTTTAAGTCTAATTCTTGTACTTGTCTTTCTCTACCAACGTGAATGTCCAATTCATTTTGAGCCTTTTTCAGGACATCAGGGTTATTAACCAGCAAAGAAAGTGCCCATGTCAAAGTGACCGTCGTTGTATCTGAAGCCCCTAAGATAAGAGCCTGCAATGTACTTTATTAAAGGATTTTAATGGTTTAACAGTTTTAGTTTAAAATATATACATCATTTGATTTTGTATGTTAAAAATAATTATTAAGATTTACATAATTAATTATGTCATTTAGTAATAACGTACGTTTATCTGTTTTTAATTATTTTTTAAATTGAATAGACTAACTAATATGGAATATATTTAGGATAGGTACAGTGATTACCAGAGACGTGGCTTTGTTGATTGTATCAGAATCTGGATTTTGAGCTATTCGTGTGCCATCAAGTATGTTTAGCATGATGCTCATGAAGTCCTCTTCTGCATGCTTAAAACCAGAAGCTTTATTCTCCTTATGCTCCTTTAACCATACTTCAACAACAAGGTCAAGTTCCTTTGCAGTCTTGATCATGGCCTTTTCGAATCCCCCAATGTCGAACCACCTAAAAAATGGAACAGCATCAGCAGCCACAAACCTCCCTGATAAATCAAAAAAATCCCTCAACGCTTGTTTCCATACTTTACTCGCTTCTCCAACTTCTGTAGTCACATATCCAACAGATTTCCCAACAATTATCCCTGAAATCAGATTTAATGATATGTCTCCAAACCATCTCTTCATCTCCACCAAAACCTTATTATTTGAACTATCTTTGTTTTCATGCCAAAACTTATACAGCTCTTTCAAACATGTCTTGACTTCTGATTCTCGTACATGTTTGAGCATCTCAAGGGGGTGGTTAGAGAGAAGCTCAAGTGCGGCCATCTTACGCACGTGACGCCAATATGGGCCATAAGGGCTGAAGCCTAGCATCGCCCGATTGTAGCCCAATAGTTCAGTGGCAAGAAGTTTTGGACGAGTAGCGAAAATTTTATCATTAGTAGTTAAGCAATCTTTGGCCATTTCCCAATTGCTTACTACTAGAGTTGGATGCACACCCATTTTAATGGTGAAAATTGGTCCCGTTTTGTCAGCCATAGTACCTAATACTTTGTGGGGTGGTTTCGGCCCTGCAAGAAGATGGAGGTGGCCTATCAAAGGCCACGCACCTCCAGCTTCTGGTGCTGCTTTCTTGTTGCTTGCTTTTCTCGATAGTTGGTAGACCAAAATCAGAAAGGCAAATACAGTAGCTAGAGCATTTGTGGTTGTGGGGAATGAAAGAAGATAGTCCAGTATTGCCATAGCTAAGCTAGTGGTAATTATTAGCGGGCCTAATTTATATAGTAACATTGACGGAGTACTCAACATCCATAAAAATAATACATTTAATGAAATGGGCCTCTTTGGTGGTCCATGTCAAATTCAAGCCGGCTATTGTGGTTTATTTACCCATAATCATTTGAGATGTCAACATCGACTTCAAATTAATTAAATGGTTAATGCCGATGTTTCTTTGTCTTGCCGGAGTTTATTTCCATGACAAGGTTTAAAATTATTAAAATATTATATTTTGATTAGCCATCCTTGTAAACAAAAAAAAACATTTTATATATTAAACAATGTATTGAGTATTATTTTTAAAATTATAATTTTTTTCAAATTGTAAAATTTATTTATTTATGTAAAATGAATATTAATAATATGTGAATTAATTATAAAAGTACAAAATAAATTAAGAAATTTTTATAAAAATATCAAAAAAATAAGAAAAATTTTATTTTTAGTGTTGTAAAAATATTTTTTTAAAAATATTATATATCTAAAATTATTTTTTTAATACTATAAAAATTAAATATATAATAAACATATATTATATATATATCAAAAAATAATAAAAGTGAAAGAAAAAATCTTTTAAAAAATTAAAAAAAAAAACATATATTTATATAATTTTTTCATAAATTAAAACACTTGAAAGTTTAGTTCACAAGTAGGTATATATGGACAATATTTCATATTCATGCTAAATAAATATATATTTTTATTATTCTGAACGAGGGTTTATTGAATACATATCTTTTACAAATAAGATTAGTAGTCTATTTTGTTTTATAATAGGTATGGTGTATTTTATCTCTTATTATTTTAAATATTAATTATTTAATCACTCTTAATTATAACTATAAGATATACTATTTTTATATATAGTTAATGTAACAAATAATTTATTGCTTTCAACTTTAAAATCTATTGTACACGTTGAAAAGTAAATATGAATTATAGTATTGCATTTATGGACCACCACAATCAGACACGTGTCGTTAACAACGAATCACGCATAAGAAACTTGGATTGACTTTCAATTTATATCATTGAAAAATATTTTCTATTGTTTGATTAGGGAAATGATCCAGAATTTTTTTCTTTTTTTTTTTTTTTTTTTTTTTTTTTATCATTTCCCTCCTCCATGCCTTCGTGGCTTCCTCGATGGTTCGCTTACTTTTTTTCTTCATTTATTAATATTTTTCCTACTGTTTTAATCAATAATATGCAAAAAGGAAAAGATGATCTTTTGATATATTTTTCTTTTTTCTTTGCTTTTTTCTCAAAAAAAAAAAAAAATCGATCCATGCATAAGAGGATGGAGTAAACAACAGTGAAATTATGTTTGGATCAAATTAATGAAAATTTATTTCGTTTGAATTTAACATAAAAAATTTTAAATTTCTACACAATTTTTAATTATATCTATTTAAAGATGATCAATTATATCTTAAATCTTAGAAAATGATTTCTCCTAGTTTTTATTTTTTAATAGGTCATTAATATTTTTAGGTAAGCTTATTCATCAATTGACACTAAATTTTATTTTCAGACAATTTAATCAGAAATTACTTTCAAACTCTTGCATACAGTGTTAAAATAAGGATTCAGAATTAAGGAAAATGAAATGAGTTTATATAAAAAAAATTGTGCAATAAAAAAAAGAGATAAATAAACTAGCTAAATATATAAATATTTTAAAAAATTTCATCAATTTACATCATTTAGTATAAAAAAAAAAAAAATCACAATTGCTCTTACGATTCTTCATGTCTTGATCACTACGTATAATAATTTCATTATCAATAGCATTAAATATATTTTTCTCAACCAATCAGACATTCATGTGATTTAACAATTATTACCTAATTATAAGAATTACACAAAATTTCTTTTCATTTGATTAATTTTGAAAATTTTAAATTTAAATTAGAGATAAATTCATCTCATAAAAATAAAGTATATAAATATCGACACTAAAAAATATAAAAAGATACAAAAGAAAAATAAATTACAATACAAATTACTTACTTCTAATCAAAATATTCCCAAAAAAAAATAATATTGTCACTGTAGATTTTTTTTTTTTTTTTAATAGCACTGCAGAGTTTGTTTCATGAAAGCATAAATGTTTTGATTGGTTCTTCTTCTTTTCTCTTTTCTCATTTAACTTCATGTTAATCAATTAAAATTTGATATTTTGGTCCTAAATCTTGAATTTCCATTTAAATGAAAAAAGTTAAATGAAAATTGGACTTAATGTTAATCAATTAAAATTCACACAAATTAATTTTTTATAAATTTTATATACACCATTTTCAATGTTGATCAATTAAAATTCGCACAAATTAATTTTCTAAAAAATAAATTCTAATAGGTTTTATCATTCTAAAATTAGTAGTTTGAATAAGATAGGTAATTAAAATTTAGATATAAGTAAATCTAATTTCAATAATATTTTAGGAATTATAAAATTAAAATTAAAAATAAAATATGAAAATTGTTATATTAATAAATCAATTAAATATCACAAATTAATTTTCTAAAAAATAAATTTAATACATTATATGTAAAATTAATAACTATATATATATATATAATAAATTAATATATATATAACGAATATTTGGGAGCATGTGAAGTCAAACATTATCAGTCTTTACCATAACAAGCCGCCTTGTTTATGTAGCGTACAATACAAACAATAACTCCAAACAATAGTTTGACTGCTCGAGTTTTATATAATTTCAATCGAGAAAAAATAGATTCTATTTTTCAAACCATTCAAACAACAAATTATATATTTAACCCATAAATCATTTGAAAGTTAAACAAATGGAAAAATCTAATTTTACACTTATCATACAAGTAAAAATTATATTTTTATTTATTGCATTTCAAAAAGTAAAATGTTTTGTGATTTAGTGGTATTTCGGCCACTAATTTCACCAGAATATGATTCGAGCTAAAATTCATATAATTTTAAAGTTTTATTTATTTAATTATTAAAAATAAAAATATATTACAATTAAAAAATAATAGAATGTTAATATAAAATTAAAAAAATACTAGAATAGTAATATGAAATTATCTCATAAAATTGACATAGTAATAATTATTTTTTTTAGCATTAGAGGATAGATATTTGAACACGAAAATATTAACTAAATTTTATATTCGATATCTTCTTATGCAGATATAATAATTAATTATTTATATTTAAATCTGATTATCAGTTTCGTTTTAATTAAGAATTTAACTAAAATTAAATAGGAAGAAATAAGAATCAAATTGAAATTTTTTTCTTATATTGAAATTGAAAATATAAATTAAAGTTAGATTAAGATTTTAAATTTTAAGAAATTGAAATATAGAACTGAAATCGACAATTAGATTTCAATTCAAATCGGAATAATATATTTTTTGAAAAGAAAATTTCATTTTTAAAAGGATCGCAACTTTGAATTTGAAGTTTCAATAACTAAATTTTACTGCAAAAATAAAAATAATTAATAAAATTAATATAAATATTTAGTATTGATTTTTTTTTTTCAAAATAATAACACAATTAAATTTTTTTATTTTAAATTTTATAAAAATTATTGAAAACGGAAATCATAATCAAAACTGGAATCTTAATTGGAACCGAAAATAGAATCATCGGGTGTTAATTGAAATTAAGCGGTGGATGTGTCATAATGAGGGTTTGGATTCTTGAATTTTTCTATCAAGTATTGAGGGTAACAGCTTGACAGTTTTTAATCAAGTGCAACATGATAACACAAGGTTTGGGTGTGGATAGTTTCATCAATTTAAAATCTGTCATATCACAACATGCGAAATATTAAATATAATTACTATTATAAATTCAAAATAACTTTTTGTTTTTCAAAACAACAGCGTGAATTTTTATCGAGTCTCTTAAAATAATCTAAACTAAATCTAAAGGCAAGACTTATTATTCTTCTTTTAATACTTGTTTTTAATCCATTCGATTAAAAAATATTATATTGAAAATATATATATATTTTTAATTATAGAATTTCTTTAAGATAATTGTCAAATTCAGCTCAACTCAATTGGTTTAATGAAAAATAAAAAAAAATTAATTCATAAGTAGGATGAAATCACATATAATTTCTTTTTTTCATAAAATCTATTAAAAATTTATTCACTCAATGACCTAAATGATTCGCCCATGAATTTCACGGATTTTATTAATTTTTTTATTTAATTTTTATAGTATTATAATTTATTAATTAGTTAAGTATAATATATATTATTCTTCAAATGTGAACATAAAAAATATATTTATTTTAATTTATATCATAAGTAAATAATAAATTATAATATTATTAATTACATTAATGATAAAAAAAAATGAAAATTAGACTTAACTATACCCTAGTATATAAACCACTTTTAATATTAAAATTTTTGGTATTATTATACTAAGCAAAATAATTGAAATTTAATAATTCCTAAAAGATTTTTTAAAAATAATAGTTAATTAATTTGATCTATTAAAAAATGGCTATCTGAAAGTTGCTAAAAATTTTCCTTAAATAAAAAAGGAAAACTATTCTCATAATCATAGTCATATGCAAATCATTTTAATTTAAAAATATTTTTCTATAAAAAGCACTTAAATTGTTTGAGGATTTATTTTTTTAAAAAAATTCCTATATAAAGCAATTAAATTATTTAAGAGAGAGGATTATATTAAAAAGATTTTCTGATAAAAAATAATTAAATTAGTTAAGAGAGAATTAATTACGTACCATGCACGTAACTTTATTAATGGAATCAGAATCTCGATTTAGAGTAACTTTTGCATCACCATCAAGAAAATTAAGCATGATATCCATGAAATCCTCTTCTCCATTCTTTACACCAAAAGCTTTCTTCTCGTTATGTACTTTTAACCACTCTTTAATAACAAGGTCCAATTCTTTTGTCGTTTTCTTCATGGCTTTTTCATGTCCTCCGATATCCAAACACCTCAAAAATGGTACATCATCAGCTGCAACAAACCTCCCAGACAAATCAAAGAAATCTCTTAATATTTGTTTCCATCCTTCATCCTCTTCTCCTTCTTTAGTAGTCATATATCCAACAGATTTCTCAAAAATTATCCTTAAAATAATGTTTGCAGTTACATCTCCAAACCATCTCTTCATCTCCACCAAAACCCTATAATCATTTGAACTAGTTTTGTTCTTGTTCTAGAATTTGTACAGCTCTTTTAAAGCTCTTCTAACCTCTAATTATCGTTCGTGTTTGAGCATCTCAAGTCGATGATTAGAGAGAAGTTCAAGTGTGGCTATTTTGCGGCTTTGACGTCAGTAATTACTGTTTGGGCTAAAGCCAAGCATGGAACAATCATAGCCCAAAAGCTCCATAGCTAGAGTTTTTGGACGATTGGCGAAGGCTTTATCATTGGTTGAAAGACACTCTTTGGCAATCTCTCAGTTGCTTACTACCAAATTTGGGTACACGCCTATATTGATAGTGAAAATTGGTCCGTACTTATTAGCCATTTTGCTCAATATTATATATGCCGGTGTTGGCCCTCTAAGGAGGTGGAGATGACCTATCAACGGCCACGCACCTCCAGTTATCAGCGCATTTTTACTCTTTGGTGTTTTTAAGATTCTCCTTGATATCCAAAAGAGGGAGCAAAGAAAAATGAAGAAGGCTATTGTACCGGATATTGCATTATTTGTGGGGATGATACAAAAGAATCCATTGAGAATAATGGTGTGGAATTGGAAAGTTTTGGTTCTACAGTCCATCATCCATAGAGACGTTGTATATATATATAATACTGGAAGAGTACATGGGAAAAGTAAATTGATTGTGTAGTATATTTTGAGTATAATTGGATATATTTTAACAGTTTACATCTTATTTAGTATTTTATTTTTTATTTTATATATTTATTTATATAATATATTATTTGAAAAAATTATTAATTATCAAAATATTAAAAAAAATATAATATGATACATAAAAAAAAAATATTTAAAATAGAATATGAAATTTAAGCTGTGTAATTTTGCTATTTTGGTGTTGGTCAATATTTTCTGCGCTTTTAGTTGTATCAACGTGGATTAGGTTTGCAATGTGACAAGCAATCAACGTTGAATTTATTGGTATAATATAAGAGTTTTAAATTCAAATCTTAATCATGATTAAATTTTAATTTCCAATTACGTACAATAACGGGGCAGCACCAAATTCTATCATATAGAAGTTTGCCAAGATCAAAATGTCCTTCTGTTTTTTTTTTTCCTATTGTTTCCTACTTGATTCCCTCATTATTTTTTTTCCCTATTTTATTTTTCTCTCTCTCTCTTTTTTTTTTTAGTGTATAATTCTCTTTTTGGTAGAAAGTGTATAATGCTTTTTATTTTATTTAAATTTAATATTCTTTCTTGTATCGCTTAAATTCTAGTCATTAAGTTAGTATTCTAATATTTTTTTAATTTATTTTTATTTTTAAACACTTTAAGTGATTGTTGAATATTATTGATAATTTATATTAGCATATTTATATAATCATCAATATATAAATATATGTTTTAGTTTGAAACCTTATATATACACATATATAAAATTCACATACATGATTCATCAAATTACAATGATAAACATATATAT
>CANXYC011540578.1:0-12675 GCA_948193065.1 Aleurites moluccanus | reverse complement strand
TATATATATAATTTATATATATATATATATATATATATATATATATATATATATATATATATATATATATATATATATATATATATATTATTACTTACACATATGTTTCTATTTATGTAATTTATATAATCCATAATATATATATATTATTATTTATATATATATATATATTATAAATTTATAACATATGATATAATATTATGAAATTTATTCCTGAATTTTCAAATAAAAATAAATTAAATCCCAATTAAAACAAAATACTTGAATTGTAGCATATTAAATTATTGAAATAATTCAATAAAAACATATATTTTTTAAATAAATCAAAATCATTTTTCAATAATAAATTCTTTTAACATTTTATTTGGGCTCAAAGATTTTCAAATCTTTGATTTAACCCGAATGTACTCCCATAAGCAGGAGAATGAGAGACCTTTGTAGGAGACAAAACAGCCAAAGGACAAAAGAAATGCGCGTCAAAAGTGTACCATAGTGGGGGCAATTTCGCGAATCTAAGACCATTTCAACTTACACACCCTCACCTCAAAGCCAACACCCTTTTTCTTCAAACGACCATACACCATCAAATCACGACGTACACGTGTTATTCACGCGCTATAACTCACGAATAACTCGTACCCGCTTTTTATTTTTAATAATAATCATAATTAAGAAGAGTAACGTGGACAATAAAGTCACCGTCGATTTCCATGATGAACGGACGCCCCAGTAAGCACATTCAAGAAAAAGAGGTTGATATCAAAATGTACAAAACAATTATTATTTTTTTATTATTATTTATATAACTCCGCCTTATCTCTTACCTCGCTTTATGTGATGACTTATCGCTTTTTTTTTTTTAATTATTTTTTATATTAAGATTATAAATTTTCAGATATCAAGAATTTAAAAGTCGAATTTTTATAGTATAATAATAAACATATATGTGAATTAAAATTTTCGTTTCTTCTTTTCATGCTATAAAAAACCTGGATTTGTATGAATCTTCTAGATTATTTTTTTTTTTAAGAATTTTAAATTTTGTTGGAGATGATGTAATTTGTAGGCTTTGGATCTGGGAGTTGAACGGTAAGCGTTTGTGTATTTTATTCAAATATATATATATGATAAAATGCATTAATATGTTTTTATTTTATGCATGATATAATCATATTAAGGTTGTAGATCTTTCAAGAATTTTTTTTTTTTTCTGTATTTACTATAATCAGTTCTAGGCTTTTTTAAGTAGATTGTTTTGTTGCTCGGAAACAAGAAGGAATTGAAGGGAAGAAAATGAATTGGAATTTAATCCTCTCCTTTTTAACCTTATTTTTGTTATTTTTGTATGATTGCATGTGGAAATCAAATAGTTGGATAAGGAATTTGTTTTCACTAGGATCTTAAACTAGGTTTTATTAATTGGGAGATGATATATTTTTTTTTTATTACCAATTCTTGGGTCTCAAACTTTTTGTTTAAGGCTTTGAATTTTTTTATCAAATATCATTTGGTTAATTTGGACTTTCATCTTTGTTATTATATTTTTTTATTTAGTTTTTCTTGTTGATACCTAATAATGGTGTTTTGATTTTCTGTTAAGGAGTTGGAAGATCTTGTTTCTGGATCAAATTTTGGGTGCTTAATTGATCCATTCTAATTATTTGTAGCAAGAATTGTATGGTTTCATTTATTAATAATGAATTCAAAAATGTTTTTCAATTCAAGATATTTTTGAGAAAATAACTCATTTTCTATTGTTATTGAAAATCAGTTAAAACTATTATATATATTTTCTTTTCAATTTATAAGGCTATATAGAAATAATTAGGCTTGGATTTTTATTTTATTCTATTTTTTGTTAATTATAAAATACAAAAAATAGTAAATTATATTGGTCATTAGCAATGGGTGGCTAGTGATGATTGGCTATGATTAGTGAACTAATGAATAGTGTTTGTGTTTTCCTTAAAGGTTTTTTCATCATTTAGTGAATTTGTCAAAGTTCAAAAAATGATTTCCTCTTATTCTTGAAAATTTATATATATATATATATAATTAACTAAGAAAATGTTTTCTTTTAACAAATTCTTTTACCCTTTGATTGTTTTGAGGGAAATGGAGAGAAAAGAAAGAAACGAAAAGAAATTGAAATTATTTCTCTAATTTGGTTGGTTAATAGGAGAAAGAAAAAAAGAGAAATGGGAGGAAATTTGATTTCCTCAATTAGGATTTAAAACAAAAAAAATTTCCCTTCATTTTGAAAGGAAATGGAGGGAAATTACCTCTTAGAAGGGTGAAGGAGATAAGTTACTAAAATACCCTTATTTTTTTACATATTATTACTTAAAATGAAGTTGAAAATATAAATGTACTGTGAATTTATCTTCATTTCCTACCTTATACAAATAGGAGATCCAAACACTTTTCTCTTTATTTTTCTTATTTAATTTCTTTTCATTTCCTCTGCACAATCAGTGCAAGCACTCTAAATGTGAAAAATGAGAAAGAAATTATTTTTCAATAGCAGCCTTGTTAGTTTTCTATTATTTCCAGGCCATTTTAGCCTGAAAGAGGGCACAACTTTTTTTGTTTATGAAATCTAGTAATAAATATTATTACTGACATCTGCATATGCACAAGGTTATAATTCTTTCGTAAAGATGTTCACTTTGTAATGATAGAGGGAAATCCCAATTTCACTTTCTTGATGCAAATTCATTTTCATTTTTTTCTTAAGTTACACTAATTTTGTGTTTACTGCTGTACCTGGTTGTTCAATGCGTGGAAGATTTGGATTTGTTTTGCTTATGAAATTTATGTATAGAAGTTTTTGGTTTTTCTTTGGCATAAAGTGGAAGTGGTTTACATCCTCTCTACTTAATGATGTTAAATTGAATTTATAGAAAAGCTTGAATTAACTCATGGTCTGTAAAACTGGAGATTGTTGGTTATTCTAATAATAATATGCTACTGATACTGTTGCAGGTTAGCTTGCAGGATCTTATTCCTCAAGAAAGTTTTGGTGACTCAATTTCGGTTAGCTTTGACATTGTGACAACGAGAGAGAGCACGTTTGTCGGCATTCATGCAATATACATGACTGTGTACAAGCGTGTTCTCTATCGTTGTCATGAGATTTAATCAAAGCAGGTTTCTTTTGCATTCTTGTTCAATGGCCAAGGGGGTAAGCAGGTGATTGAATCTTGCTGTTGCTAGAATTTGGATTTTCGTAATTTTTTTATACTATTACTCATATATGGAATATTTCTGACTCATTATTGGCATTATTCTTAATGATATAGGGTAATTCAAATTTATATTATTGCATTGAGCAACCTTTTATTTTATTTTTTTCTTATCTGATGTTTGCGTGTATATTTCTTCAAACCTTTGTATTCTTATGCGGTTCTCTCATTCACTTCATTGTTCAAAAACAATTAGAACATACTTGTCTTAGTGGTATTAGAAGATTTTTTTTTATTCCCTTGCCTATTTGGGGAGAGAGAGAGAGAGAGAGAGAGAGAGAGAGAGAGAGAGAGTTACAAGCTATCAATTCATGGCTCCATACTTTTTGCCTTTAGATCTCATCCCATTTATTCTTAGTACCAACAACAAAATCTTTCTTTACCGTTTCTGAATTTCAAGCATCATCCACATGCTATTAATCATTAGCATCAATTTTTTTTTACTTTTAACAGCATGGCCCACACTCCCTTAAAAAGGGTTATTTGTAGTAGTGTTGGCTACATGGTTCTTAGATGATCTTAGACAATTAGACTAGTGTTGCAACTTGGCTTAAGGGGTGTATTCTCAAATTATGTAAGAGATACCAAATTCACCAACTTCCCAAAGTTACTTTTTCGTTGATGCATGTAAAAACGTAATTTCATGAATGAAGATAACAAGGAATTGGAAGAAAAAGAAATACATTGAAACTAGCTTCAAATGTAAAAAAAAAATTTTGGTATGCACTTTGATACAAATGGGAGTTTGCATGTATTATTATAATGGATTGTCATGTTTCTACGCCAACTCCTGCAAGAATTGCCGTCCATATCTAACAATCTCAAGGCATGGCAAGAGTGCTCAAAATTAAATTTGTGTAGAGCAACTCTAGTAGCATTTTCTGTTCTCTTGTTATTAATAGGATTTTTTTTGTGCGGTATCTAACAAATTCTAGATATGACATGTAGATATATCAAAAATTTGTTCAATAGTTGAAGTATCTCATTAGTTCCATAGTTGAACTATGTCTTACCTAAATTTGAACTAAAATAAAAAAATCCCCAAAAAGCTTTTTTATGTATGTAATTTGACAAAAACTAGATCAGGAGCCCAAATTCCTAGCAAGGTGGTGGGTGTTATATTCTAACATATATACTGCATGCGTTAATTTTTAGTATACTTAATTATTTTTTATTTTATTTTAAATTCTAGTTAGAGGATGGCCTATGTCTATCATAATATTAGGTCCAAGTGTGCTGAGTTGAGCATATTGCTTTTTTTTTCTTATAGTTAATTCATACTAAAACATAGCATTCATTTTATCTGCTTCCTTATCTTCAACTTGTAATTGAATACAAATTACCATTATAAGAAATTGCACATTTTAATTGTCTTAAAACCCTTCGTTTAACTTCTTTTCATTAATCCAGCTTGCTTCATACTTTTTCTTCTAGTATTATGCACATGTACATCCCAATTAATTTTTAGAACTATAATTCTCAATTCTCCGGCGTTCTCTAACATAGAATATATTTAATCTCTATTCTTGTCGTTAATAGCACTTGCTACAAAGCACCATTTTGTTGGGTCATTTAGTGATGATCCAGTATAATAGTAATTGAGATTGATCAATGACATTCACTATAGTGATTCAATAAAAATTACATTCCTTAGAGTTTAATTACAAGACTAGATGAGAAAGGGAATCAAAAGGCACAGTTACTTAAGGATTCAAACAATAAAATTAGGATAAATTACTATTTTATCCTTGAAATTTGACTTAATTAAATGAAGTAATATTTGTTTTTTGAGAAACTAACTAATTAATCCATTAGTATTCAATTCCGTTAAATTATTTAGTCTTTCCATCTATAGTTTTACCTTTTCTTTTAAAAAATTAGAAAATAAGGAAAATAGAGTATTATATCCAAAATATCCTCATCCACAACCTATGCCTACCTTTTCTCCAAAAAATGTACCTTTGCCGATTCACCAACTGTTGCCATGCTTGGGCTTGATTTCCGCGATTCTGACAAGCTTCACATGATTTTGGGAAGCTTGGGCTTGACAAAATAAGCCTTTTTTCTCATTCTTTGCTTCAATTTCTGTTGTTAGTTGCTTGATAGCCATGAATGGAACAAACCGCCATGAAAACAAACCTTGATGGCAACACAACAGAAGAACCAAAAACTTCATTCAAAGATGACTTTGATATCTACTAATAACTCGTCTCGCTACTCCACCTCTAAAGCCCCTCACCATAACCATTTTCTTGGTGCCACTGCTATTCGTTTCATCCTATCCGCAGATTCACTCCTTATCAGTCCGCCTACTTAATTTGTTGCCTCAATTGATAACATCTTTAATTCTCAAACCCTTGAATCCATAGTGATTACGGCGTTCTTGTCATTTGTTTCAATCCTAATACTGATAAGGTGAGTGAGGCGGTGGCAATGTTGGTTGCATTAGTGGAGAGAGACATGTCAGGGGTGGCAAGCATTAGTGGCATGGTGAAATGTTCGGAGGTTTTGATTGTGGGATTTTGTGATTTGGATAGTTGGGACTATGTGAAATAGAGTTTGAGACTGTACTTAAGTTCTCCATTGATAAGCGACCCAAGGCATATATACCACATTCATTAACTGATAGATAATGGTGTTTGATTTGTGAATTGTCTACTTGTTTCCATTTTTAGTTTCCTTGTAAATTGTCACCATTTAAGCATTGCATACAATCTATTTGTGATAATGCCTAAGAAAGGTTTTGCTGGTTAAGATTTTTTTTATGTTAAAATTCTTAATAAATTAGAGGCGGCTCCACATTTTGTTTTTCTCTCTCTGGATGTGAATTTGGAATAGAGCAAATATTTTTTTGGAAACAATGATCATGTGGTAGTATAGGTAGAGAGAGAAAAATTTAAAATAAATGAGAGTTATTTTAGTCTTTTTACATGTTTTTAATAGTTAAATTGGAATGACTAATTTGTTAATTGAATTTAAATTAAAGGATTAATTAATTAGTTTTTCAAAAAGTAAAGATTACTTTGTTAATTAAGTCAAACATTATCGACGAAATAAAGTCTAGTTTGGCACAGCTTATGAAAATAGTTTTTCATACGGAGAAAAGTTATTTTTCTAAAAATGATATTTCTAAAAGTAATTAACTATATATTTGTGTTTGGTAAAATTCAATTTAAAAACTACTTATAAACTCATAAGGGTATTTTTTCTATTAATTTTTTAAAATTAGCTACGCGTTTAATCTAAAATTCAGCTTTCTTGAAAAACTCCAATTTCTAACTTATCCAAATAGTTGAATTTTAACTATCTAGATAATTGTTTTTATTAATTTTGATATTTACCAAATACTATAAACTGAGTCAAAATCAGCTTTTCACCTAAAAAAGCTGCTTTTTCTCTTCTATAAGCTATGCCAAACGGGCACTAATTATTTGCCCAAAAATTATGTTGTGATGCTAGGAGTTAAAAATACTGAGTCTCTTTGATAGATGGATAATTATTTAAAATGACTATGTATTTAGATTTGACATTATATTTATATTTTTAAGACTATTTATTCAAATGGAGCATGGCATTTTTTGTTATTTTAGGTATGTTAAATATTAATTTGTTGTCTCATCAAAAGCACAATCTTCAACTTTAGGATGTCCATTCTAGATGGTTCTTATGGATAGGTTGCGATGGCTTTTCCAATGCCCTTTTTGAAACATGATCTAATTCTTTGGAATAATTTGGAATTGAATGCTTCTAGTTTTAACAAAAATACTTGATTACTATAAGGATTTTTTTAGTTTCATAAATATGCCAAAACTCATGGTTGTATTTATTTATAGTACTACTAGTCTACAGTCATTTTTCCTATTTGGGATATTTCTTGGAATTTGCTTTTGTGTTCGTCCCTATTTGGAATATTTCCTGGAATTTGCTTTTGCGTTCAGGGACGAGGCCATGAAATTAGTTCTAGATAGACTAAGGATTAATCCAGTGTAAAATGCTGATTTTGATGGGCCAAGTGAAAATTTTTCTATGAACTAATGAGATTGTTTTTGGAGTGACCCAGGTGACTCCGTCCCTGTTTGCATTGCCTTTTTTTTTCTAATAGTTGTGGAATTGGGTCATTTTATAATATTCCCATTTTTTTGCTTTCAAGTTAATAATTGTTTTTTCTTGTGCATTAGGATTATAATTAATCCATTTTCTGGCTATTTACACCAAGAATTGGAGTCATCTTAGAAGAAATTTCTCTTAACGGCACACCTCAGCAGCATTGAAGTGGTCTTTATGTAGACTAGAACCATGATCAGGTGAGATTGTTTCATATCATGCAGGCTAAGGCAATTATCACTGCCTTAAATTTAATGGTCATATTTGTTGTTTTGCATTCATTTGCACATCGATTAGAGCAAGACTAGAAGAAACTTCCCTACATCCTTTTAAGGATTGGTTTGCTTTCATTTGATCATATATCATCAGTATTGCATGGTAAATTATTTGACTTCAGTGTTTATATTTCTTACTGGTTTGATGGTACGAGAGAAATGGAGCTTGCTGATTCTTTGTTTGTGCGCAAGAAACACTATGGTGGATTATTCGATTGTTGCAAATATCTCAAATCAAACCAAAAGTTTGATAATACTTAATTTGTTTATTAGATGCTGACCTTTCATCAGCTTGTATGATGTTCTTTTCTTTATTTTTCATTAATTGGTTAAATTTCCTTGCATTATTTGTCTTTGCTTCTCATGAATCTGTGTAACGGTGTTTCTTTATTTATGGTATTGGAAGTTTCCAAAATAGAGAAAAATGTACAAAGAGCTAAACCGGTTCTGAAAAGGAGAACTGAGGCAACCATTTTGCAGTAAATACAAGTCTCCAACTGTGCGCCATTTTGCATTGTGCTTGGTGTTTTATTATTTATCAACACCATTTTCTTTTTTATTTTTATTTTTTTTATTTTATGTATAAAAAACTTATAATTAAAACCAAAATTTTACAAATGAACTCTTTTTTTTTTGACTTTTTTATTTAATTTTTAATTCATACAAATAATTAATTTTAAAAATTTTAATTTATAAAAAAATCTCATTTTATTTAAATTGTAATTTTTCAAAAAAAAATTATAATATAATTTTTACATAAATATTTAAATTAAATATAAGTAATAAAATTAATATTATCTAAATTTTTGCAAATAATATAAAAATTTGGACATATAATATAAGAATTTTAAAATAATATAAATTAATTTATACTAATTATTATATTATATATTCAATTTAATTATAGGTCTCGGTTAATTATTATTAGATTTCGAATTGATTGAATTTAGTATCGATTAATTTGATTAGGTCTCGAATTGTTAAAATTAGGTCTCGATTAGTTTATATATTAAATACAAATATTAGTATAAAATATTAACACTATTAATATTAATTAATAAATTATTTTAATTTAATTTGTTATATTATCATTTTGCTAAATTAATAATTAGATTTTTTTAATAAATATGTAAAATATATTTATTTATGTGCAATTAGTGAAATATTATAAAATAATGGTGAATCAAAATAAATTGTATAAAATAGATAAAAAATAATATAAAAAGAATATTTTTTTTGTGTAAAAAATAATGTTAGAAATGGAGTTATGATTGGAGATGAAATTACCGTTTGATATGATATATACTGTAAATGAAATTACCGTTTGATATGATATATATTGTAAAATGATGTAAAGTTGACTGCATTTTAGTGTTGTGAGTTAGAGATGTAAAATGATGTAAAGTTGACTGCATTTTAGTGTTGTGAGTTAGAGATGCCCCAAGAAAAAAAATATAGAAAGGAATCGGTCCAGGAGAAAAAACTTTTCAGAATTATTGATGGGTTGCAAGTGAGTTGCCTATTACTCCAAGTCTCCAATTGTTACTAGAATATGAATTTGCTTTGAGATGTGAAGCTGTTAGTGCTGATTCAATTGCTGGCATCTGGCGTTTATTTTGAGAAGAAGAAGAATTTTTTTTAGTATTACAATGATAGGGACTCAAACTCGGTTTTATTGTTCTGATCGCATGTGTATAATCACTGGGGTATGTTCAGGTGTGCTAAATTCGTTTAATTTTTTTTATATTGTATCATTTATCTAATACTAAAATGGACGGTCTCATTGTAAGGAATGATAAGATGGCAAGTCATTCAATCGATGACTCGTTGGCCTTCCAAAAATAAGACAAGACTTTTAACACTGTCATGTCTTCAATCAAATCTTTAGGCTGCCAAGGTTGGTGGACCAACATTACCGCTTTCAGCAAGTAATAAGAATAGAATTGGGGGATTAGAACATGAAAAAATAATTTGTAACTTTGTATTTTATATTTTTATAATTGAAATAAATTTATAACGAATTATTTTTACCTTTAAATATTGTTAAGGTAATAAAATTTATTTGGGAAATAATATAATTTAAAAATAATTATATTTCATATTTATAATTAATATTTAATTTATACAAATAAAAAAATTTATTAGAAAGTTAGGGGAAGTGTAAGTTTGGTTGATTTGAAAAGTTATTTTATTAAATTAATATTTTTGGTTTGAAAATTTTTTAAAATTAAATTAATATTATAATTAAATTGTCAGTTCTATTTTGATTTGATTTGATTTGATTTGAATATTTCTATTAGATATTATTTTTATAAATGATTATTATTTTATTATAAATTTAAAAAATAAATTAAAGATTATTTTTATAAATGATTGTTATTTTATTATAAATTTAATAAAAAATATTGATAATAAAAAAAGTTTTAAAATAATAAAAAAAAATTAGTATTATATAATTTAAAATTTATCTATTTTTTTAATTAACTCATTTTAAAATTTATATTTAATCAATTTTCACGGAAGATTATTTTTTAAAATATATATATATATATATATATATATATATATATATATATATATATATATTTGAATTTGAAAACTTAAATTATAAATCAAATCAAACTTTCGATTTATTTTATTTTTCAAATCAAATCAAATTAAATAAAGAGTTAATTAATCTGAAATCTCGATTATATTAAAAAATTTATATATTTTCAAAATTATGCTAAAAAATTTATACATTAAAATTTCGTTAAAAAATCCACTGAATCTATATAAAAAATTTAAAATATCTCTTATTTTCAATTTAATTATTACTCAACCAAATTAAAATTTTCATTTTAATCACAATAAATTACAAAAAAAATCTAATTATTACCCAACCAAACGAAAATTTTCATTTTCATCACAATAAATTACAAAAAGTGCAGGAAATATCTTTTTCTTGGCATGGTCCCCAGAGGCTCCAACAACAGTGATACCGGCAGATGACTCGTCTTTATTTAGATCAAAATCAACTGCATCTCTTAATTCTTCAGCTGAAGTTTTGAAGACAACAACCCATCTTTCACATCCTTGAAAGAAATTTCATTTTCTAATGGGTTTACTGGACTGGCAACTGCACCTACACTCGAATTTACCATTCAAATAAGAACAAAACAACATAAGACTTCTAAGGATAATGTGTCATCTCGCAAATATCTCAACAATTGCTTGCAGGAAGATTGAATGCTAACAACTTTCTAGCTCCAATTGTTTTTCAGTTTCAATAAAACGGATAACTGATTACAACTCAACCACAAAATTTATATGGACCTTTTTAAGATTCCCTTTGCTAAAACCAAATTGACAATCAATCCAAACACTAATCGTAAAAAGAAAATAAATAAATAAAAGAAATCAGCAAATAAGCCAAACCCAATTAAAAAAACTAAACCCAAAATAAATTTAAGAACAAAAACTACGATTGTGTAATGTAATTATGAAAAGAGAAGAGAATTAACCATCTTGCATGAGAACCACATCAGGGTGTGAATCCTTTTACGATTTTAATGAAGCCTTAGCTGGTAAAAATCTCTTTGAAATCCTAAAAGCAGAGATGTTTATGGGTCGAAATTGCTGCCCATTAATTGATGAATAAGAAGTAAAAGAAGAACAAGAATATGAATAATAACAGAATGTATTGAAGAAAGGGTGGCCATTCGAATCTCAAAATCTTTGATTGAATCCCTCTAAACCTCTTTTTTCTTGATTTATTAGATGTTGGGGAGATGGAGATTAACAGAAAATGGCTATGGCTATTTGGGAAATGGTAAAACAACTTGGGAATTATCGAAAGGTCAAGCCCTTGAGATCTCTGAAAGGCCGCAGTTGTAATTTTAGGGTTTGATTGAATTAGTTGCTAGAGGAAGGAAAAAAGGTAAGGATATTTAGGATATTATAATAAATTATTTAATAAAAATTTGATTTTTAAAAGTTTGACTAATAAAAAAGAAGTTTAAAATAGAAGGAAATATTTTGTAATTTAATGAATTAAAATATAAAATTTTTTTAATATAATTTTATAAATATATAAATTTTTTAATATAATCAGTTACAATGTAGAAATTTTATTGTAATTAATTCTTTATTTAATTTGATTTGATTTAAAAAATATAATAAATCGAAAGTTTAATTTGATTTGTGATTTAAATATTTTTTTCGATTTTCAATTTATAATTTTTTTTATTATTATAATTAAATATATTTGATCTTATTTTATATATAATCACATATTTTTTTTAATTTGATATTAATTTAAAATTTTAAAAAATAATTTTTTATGAAAATTAACTAAATATAAATAAAAAAATTTAATTTATAAAAAATATAAATTTTGAATTAATTAATTAATAGATCTCATAATAATTAATTCTTAAATAAATTATAAAATTATTAATTTTAATTTAATTTAATCGATTTAAACCATTCACTGTTTTGGCCTAAAAAGAAATGCGAGACTTGAGGAATCTTTCATACGGTAATTTTCCATGGAAAAAAAAAAGGCCTCATATGGTAATTTTACCAAAATAATTAGAGACCATAGTACTCCAGGACAGACTAGTCAAAAAAATAAATAATTGTAAGGAAAATTTGTGGTATCGCTCGGTTACTCCAGTGACCAGACCAGACCTCTGTACACGTACTGCAATACGTATTAGATGACCAGTACAAAAATAAATAATTTAAAAAAATTGTCTCAGTATATAGAGTTTTTTTCTTAAAAATAAAAAAATAAATAAATAAATACCATTTTGTAATAAAATCTATTAATTTTATTCATTTATACCCATTGCCGCGCTGTCATGCGCTGCACAATACACAGCGCATGTGGTACCTGCGCTGCACAGTACACAGCTATTAATTAATTTTAACTAAAAATATTATATTTTTTATCTACCTAAAAATTAATCCTAATATTCATAAATTAACACTATCATAATTTTAACTAAAAATGTTATTAATTAATTTTAACTAAAAATATTATATTTTTATTTAGCTAAAAATTAACC
>CANXYC011540237.1:0-15439 GCA_948193065.1 Aleurites moluccanus | reverse complement strand
ATTGTAATGCATGCCATATAGTTTAGTTATAAGGGTTCTTAGTGGTACTGGTAGCATAAGCAACACCCGTACCCTAGGACCGTCATGGCTCCCAAGTTGGGTTGTGACACTACTGCTCTCAGCTCAGAACAAGGTAGTCTCCTCACTACCTTCTCAACCTCCTCCAAAAAGTTTACTGGGTCACTGCCCCTGTCTCCCCTGAACTCCGGTAGGTTTAGCTTCAGAAAGCTAAATATCGATACACCACCCTCTTCAATAGCTCTACGGCCTTAATATCCCATCCTCTACTGTGAACTTTGTCATCCTCCCATTATGTACCTCTCTCTTGAGCTTTAGTAGATAAGGATCTCTGTCCTGAGCCACTTTAATATCATCTAGCAACAGTGACTTTGCCTAAATTTGGGCTATCAGAGCCTGGTTCCGATCCTGGGATCCTAACTCCAACTCTAGCCCCAAATATGTTATCTCTCTCATCAGTCGAATCAATGGCCTCCTGCCAATCACAATATGAGCAAGACTACCCATCGATTTCCTGCTCAAAGTAGCCGCCACTACATTGGCCTTCACTGGGTGATAAAGAATCTCGCAGTCATAATCCTTAAGAAGCTCCACCCATCTGCGCTGCCTCAGATTCAGATCTTTCTGCTGAAATATATACCGTAGACTCTTATGATCAGTATATATCTCACATTTTGATCCATACAAGTAATGTCTCTAAATCTTCAAGGCAAATATCACCGCTGCCATCTCTAAATCATGAGTTAGATAATTTGCTCCATGCTTTTTTAACTGGTGAGAAGCATAAGCAATTACCCTACCCATCTATATTAGTACACACCCTAGGCCAATCCTTGAAGCATCACAATACACTGTAAATTTCTCCCCCTCAACTGGGAATGCCAAAACTGAAGCACTGGTAAGACAATACTTCAGAGTCTGGAAGCTACGGTCACACTCATCCATCCAGATATACTGCTCCTGTTTCCTCATCAGTCTAGTCAACGGAGCTGCAATCCAGGATAAATCCTTCACAAACCTCCTATAATATCCAGCCATACCCAGAAAACTGCGCACATCTGAAACACTGGTAGGATGAGGCCAATTAGCTACCACCTCAATCTTCTGAGGATCCACCTTAATCCCATCCTTGCATATTACATGCCCAAGGAAACACACTTCGGTTAACTAGAACTGGCATTTAGATAATTTAGCATACAACTGATGCTCCCGAAGTGTCTGTAAAACAATTCTCAAATGCTCCCGGTACTCCTCCTCACTCCTGGAATAAATAAGTATGTCATCAATGAATACGATGAGAAACATATCCAAATATGACCTGAACACCCTGTTCATCAAATCCATGAAAGACGCCAGTGCATTGGTCATCCCGAATGGCAACACTAGAAACTCATAATGACCATAGCGGGTTCTGAAAGCAGTCTTAGGTATATCACCCCTCCTGATCTTCAATTGGTGATACCCAGACCTTAGATCAATCTTTGAAAAATGGTTGGCACCTTGTAGCTGATCAAATAAGTCATCTATCCGAGGCAATGGATACTTGTTCTTCACCCCCTCTGTAATAAACTCATCTATCAAACCCTGTCGAAACTCAGCCCATGAGGGTGGATGCTCACCATATAGCCTGGGCTTCATCCTCCTAGAAAATCAAGTCCAAGCCTTTCTTTTCAGTAACAATCCCACCAGCTCTATTTCTATCAGCTCAGAACAAGGTAGTCTCCTCACTACCTTCTCAACCTCCTCCAAAAAGTTTACTGGGTCACTGCCCCTGTCTCCCTTGAACTCCGGTAGGTTTAGCTTCAGAAAGCTAAAAATCGATACACCACCCTCCTCAATAGCTCTACGGCCTCAATATCCCATCCTCTACTATGAACTCTATCATCCTCCGATTATGTACCTCTCTCTTGAGCTTCAGTAAATAAGGATCTCTGTCCTGAGCCACTTTAATATCATCTAGCAATAGTGACTTTGCCTGAAATTGGGCTATCAGAGCCTGGTTCTGATCCTGGGATCCTAACTCCAACTCTACCCCCAAATTTGCTAGCTCTCTCATTTGTCGAATCAATGGCCTCCTGCCAATCACAATATAAGCAAGACTACCCATCGATTTCCTACTCAAAGCATCCGCCACTACATTGGCCTTCCCTTGGTGATAAAGAATCTCGCAGTCATAATCCTTAAGAAGCTCCACCCATCTACGCTGCCTCAGATTCAAATCCTTTTGCTGAAATATATACCATAGACTCTTATGATCAGTATATATCTCACATTTTGATCCATACAAGTAATGTCTCCAAATCTTCGAGGAAAATATCACTATTGCCATCTCCAAATCATGAGTCGGATAATTTGCTTCATGCTTCTTTAACTGGTGAGAAGCATAAGCAATTACCCTACCCATCTGCATCAGTACACACCCTAGGCCAATCCATGAAGCATCACAATACACTATAAATTTTTTCCCCTCATCTGGTAATGACAAAATTGGAGCATTGGTAAGATAATACTTTAGAGTCTGGAAGCTACGGTCACACTCATCCGTCCATACATACCGCTCCTGTTTCCTCATCAATCTAGTCAACGAAGCTGCAATCTGGGAGAAATCCTTCACAAACCTCCTGTAATAACCAGCCATACCCAGAAAACTGCGCACCTCTGAAACACTGGTAGGATGAGGCTAGTTAGCTACCACCTCAATCTTCTGAGGATCCACCTTAATCCCATCCTTGCATATTACATGCCCAAGGAAACACACTTCGGTTAACTAGAACTGGCATTTAGATAATTTAGCATACAACCGATGCTCCCGAAGTGTCTGCAAAATAATTCTCAAATGATTCTGGTGCTTCTCCTCACTCCTGGAATAAATAAGTATGTCATCAATGAATACGATGACAAACATATCCAAATACAACTTGAACACCCTGTTCATCAAATCCATGAAAGACGCCGGTGCATTGGTCAACCCGAATGGCAACACTAGAAACTCATAATGACCATAGCGGGTTCTGAAAGCAGTCTTGGGTATATCACCCCTCCTGATCTTCAATTGGTGATACCCAGACCATAGATCAATCTTTGAAAAATGGCTGGCACCCTGCAGCTGATCAAATAAGTCATCTATCCGAGGCAATGAATACTTGTTCTTCACCCCCTCTATAATAAACTCATCTATGAAACCCTATCGAAACTTAGCCCATGAGGGTGGATGCTCACTATATAGCCTGGGCTCCATCCTCCTAGAAAACCAAGTCCAAGCCTTTTTTTTCAGTAACAGTCCCACCTACTCTTCTGCTCTCAGCTCAAAACAAGGTAGTCTCCTCACTACCTTCTTAACCTCCTCCAAAAAGTTTACTGGGTCACTGCCCCTATCTCCCCTGAACTCCGGTAGGTTTAGCTTTAGAAAGCTAAACATCGATACACCAACCTCCTCATTAGCTCTACAGCCTCCCTGTACAGTAGGCTCCCCAGGAACCCCTACTGGCTACACAGGAGCAGGTGCAACTGGTTGTCACGACCCAGTTTCTCGAACTACGATGGTCCTAGGGCACGAGAGATGCCAATGGTGACCAACACCTGTAGAACCCAGTATCACATGCATCATCTATAAACCACAATGTAATATTCATTTTAATTAGTTACCATCTATTCTGATATTCTGTCATTCATTCTGTCATTTACTGCAAATGGTTGTAATCATCACAATATCATATCATACTATCATCATATAACTCAACATATCATCATCAGTATATATACATATGTTCATCTCCTATCTAACCCATACATACCACATGGAGCAGCTAGATAATGAACATCAAAAATAATATAGAATATATCAGAAATATATATAAACAGTCTGTAGCAAAAATCCACTAAGGATAGAAGACTGGATTCTGCAACCTACTCCTCTCCTGAAATGGTAAACAATGAAACGGGTGAGTATAAATGATACTCAGTCAATCTACATACATCATTAATGAAATATAGGCTATAACAATGGTATACACATGTTAAAGAATAATAGTACAGTGTCAATCGGTTAGGTTACAGAATCAATATCAGATGTCAATAGGAATAACAATGGTCATGTCCAATCAAGGAATCATATGGTAAGACAGACACAGGGCCATGAAACACGTAGACTATGTGTAATCACACAGTCGATCACATATCACATAGGCATAAGACTGATCAGGTCCTATAGCCAAGACCAATAACCCTTCCCAGCTAGGGCATCAATATCAATGTGCACATTGCCGACAGTATGTACCCACTACCCTGTCAGTGAGGCAGCTCTGTCAAACCATATTTAGGTCAATAGAAATAGATAACATGTCAATAGACACTATTATACAATAATGGTACCATCAATATCAATATGATCAATATCTTTCAAATCAAGTAACATATGAATCATTGGCATAGCAGAATACAATATATAAGCAAGGATAAAGGTTATGGTAAACAACAAATGTATCAAATAAAAGTTGGTTCAATGGCGAAAAATGGTAGGTCAATTGGCATGCCAACGTCGCTGGAGATAATGGCATTCAAATGGTAGGCCTATGGCATACAAACCAATAGGCCAATGGCAATTGAACTAGGCATTTCATCAAACATGTGGTGGGCATACATTGGCAAGCCAATTGGTTAGGTTTATGTGCAAATTTGGCTTGCCCAATTTAACCAACACAAAGTCATATTGGCAAACAAAGTATAGGTATCAAAGAATCACAATTAAACAATGTTAAAATGGATCAAATTGGCAAGGAAAAACATAGCAAAATCAAACAATTTCCAAAGGGTAACTAAGGTATAATGGTTCGGCCAAATGGTGAAATTCACAATTTGTTTCCAATAAAAAATTCAATCATTTAGGCATGTTAAATGATGCAATGTAAACTCACCTAAGCCTCCAAGTCACGTTTGCACAAGCCAAATTCACCAATTTTCCCAAATAGCCAATATAGAACACTTTGGTTCCAAATTCAATTCTACATCAAATAAACCATCAATTAGTTGCCTAAACACATCCAATTGACTAATTCTAACATTAATTAACATAAATGAACTCTAAATCAACAACTCATTTCATATAACTTCAAAATAGCCAACCAATTTAGGGATTTCATTAAATTTGCATCAATTGATGCAATTAACCATTATACCCATTCAATTCAACCTAAATAACATCTAATGAAACCATAATAACCAACAAAACACATTCTTACCTCAATGACACCAAGATGGATGAATGCTTCAAGATGTTCCTCCTTCAAATCCTTAGCTCCTTTCTACAAAATATTGATGGAAATGGGAAAAGCTAGATGAGAACTCAATTTTTCTATCAAATTTCTATGGATTTGGTGAAGAAATGAAGAAGAAAATGGAGGAAGAAGTGTAACTAGGTGGTTTGGCCACCATAAGAAGAAGGAAGAAAGATGATAGAAATGGCTAAGGCAAATGTTAAATAGAAAAATCAATTTGAAAAATTACAACTAACTCCCCGAATTCTCATCCTTTACACTTTAGTCCAAAATCTTCTGTAATTTATTCTGTCAATCTGTTAAGATTTAGATATCAAAGTAGGGAGTCAATAAGCTTATTTTAATTTATACTTATTTATAAAAATAGTTATGAAGTCATTCTGTAACCCCGAGCGACCACTTTTCACTATTCACCTTTAATTTTCATTTATTTACAATTATACTATTACTTACTTTTTCAGTGTTTCTAAATGATTTTCACTTCTTTCTTTTTACTAAAATTACACATAAATTATGGTCATCTTTTATCCCCAAGTAAACTTCAGAAATTCTTCTGTTGACCGGACAACTCATTTTTTTGCAGTGTTCCTGACACTGCCGCTTTCCGGAAAAGTATCAAGTTCGCTTTCTAACTGTATTTCTAAAATTATTTCCCACCATTTCAAGACTAATGGACCACATACTGAGAATTAATTCATGCGTATGAGTTATAACTTTCTAGGGTATTACACTGGTACTGCCTCTGGTGCCACAAATGGGGGCACTGCTACTAGAACTGGTGGTGGTGGTACATTCTGAAGTTCCTGCCTCAAATCAGCCAACTCCCTGTGTAACTGCATCATCCCCCTCATCATCTCAACTCTCCAGGGATCATCACCTCTCTCTATATCCTCTGTAGTCCGTCAGGATCTGGACGAACCCTCTGAAACTGAATACTCTCTAACCAATCACTCATTAGAGGCTACCTCTACCTCCTGAGTATCTTTGTCCCTATAGTCGGACATCTTTGTAATCTGTCAAGAAAAATGGAAACATACTCAAAATATAACAGAAACACAGAATACTAACATATAACAGACGATAACAGTAAAAGACGACAAGGGAAATCCTATACTCCATGGTTTACTTAATTCTACCCCATTTTGTACTTAGTAACTATTCCTCTGTTATTCAGGTACTACTCATCTGTAACCCTAAGCTTTGTTGTTTGTAACCTAGAGCTCTGATACCACCTCTGTCATGAACCATTTTCGGATCGCGACGGTCCTAGGATGTGAGAGATGCCAATGGTGACCGGCACCCGTAGAACCCAATATCACATAAACAATCTATAATCATCAATTCATTATCCAGTTTTGCTTAATTACCATTCATTCTTTCATTCTGTAATTCTTTCTGTAATCTATTGCAGTTGGCTGTAACAGTCATAATAATATACCATATACTCATCATACATCATGAAATATCATCACATATATATATATATATACATGTTCATATTCTAACTATCCCATACATACCCCATGGAGCAGCTAGATTATGAACACTAAAAATACAAAATTCAAAATATTACATCAAATGACAGTAGCAGAAATCCTCGAATGTCTGAAGATGGGATTCTGCAATCTACTCTTCTTCTGAAATGGTTAAACAAAGAAATGGTGAGTATATAAGATACTCAGTGAATCTATATGCATCGCTAATAAAATACTGGGTATCAATAGTTCAATATAAATAAATTACAGAATCAAATACAGTTGGTGACAGAATAGCCAATAGGTATATCATAGGCTCGATATAATATGGAAAGATAGATAAAGGGATGGACTATATGAAATCATACAGTCTCCAGTAGCATCAGTATGGACTATATGTGAACATATAGTCTCCAGTCATATTAATATTAATGAGTATAAGATTGATCAGGTCTTACGGCTGGAACCATAACCCTTCCCAGCTAGAGCATCGGTAATACAATGTGCACATCGCCCACAGTATATTCCCACTACCCTGTAGGATCGGTAGTTCTGTCAAGCCACATTAGGATCAATATAAGAAAGGAATATATCAATCGACACCATTATGCAACAATGGTATCCTCCATATCAATAAGTTCAATATCAATCAAATCAATTATTAATAAAATCAATGGCATTGCGATAGACGATATATAATCAATGACAAGTGGTTTGGTAATCAACAAAGGCATGGAACAAAAGTTGGCTCGGCAAAGGAAAATGGTAGGCCAATTGGCATGCCAATATTGCTGGCGACGATGGCATTCAAATGGTAGGCCTATGGAATACAAAGCAATAGGCCAAGGCAAAAACAACTAGGCATTTAATCAAACACTTGGTGGACACAAAATGGCAAGCCAATAGGTTAGGGTTGGGTACAAATTTAGCATGCCCATTCAACCAATAATCAAACCACATTGTAGGCAACACAACAAGTATCAAATATACAATAGCAAACACAATTGAAAGGGTCAAATTGGCATGGAATTACAAAGGAAAACTAAACAAAATTCAAAGGCATGAATAGTAAAAGCCATTCGGCCAAAAATGGGCTTCCATATTAGGTTTTCAATTTCAATTCTAAAGCATTAGGCATGGTAAATGATGTATATAGAACTCACCTAAAGTTTTCAAATGCCTTGGAAAATTGATTTCCACCCAAAAGCTTCAAATGAGGCAAAAGACACAACCTGTGTCAATTTAATTTTTTACACCAAAACAATCATCAATTAGTTACTTAATAGTCTCCAATTAACATATTCTAACATCAATTAACATTAACTAACACTAATTAACATAGCTAAGGCATACAACTTCATTTAGGTTAATAAATTTGGGAATTCCTATCCAAATGCATCAATTGATGCAATCTAACCTAAAACCATTCAATTCAACTTCAAATTCATCTAAATGAACCATAAAATTGAACAAACTAATTCCTTACCTTGAAGTGATGAAGTGACTGAAATATAGATGGAGAAATTCCTTGAATTCCTTTGGCTTCCCAAGCAAATAAATGATGGAGAGAGATAGAACAAGGTTTAAAGTTAAGTTTTCTATGAATTTCTCTTAAGAAAGCTTGGTTGAAAATGAAGAAATGGATGGGAAGAACAATGGAAGGTAGGTTCAGCCAAATGAAAAAAAGGAAGAAGAAGATGAGAATTTATTCTAAGTGTTGGTATATATATATATAAAATCATATGGCAAATTATATTTTGGTCCTTAAGTTTTCAAGCAATTAGGTTTTGATCCCAGTTTCTTCTGTAATTTCTTCTGACAATTCTGTCAGGATTTAGAATTCAAAGTGGGAAATCAATAAGCTTATTTTAATTTATACTTATTTATAAAAATATTTTCAGAGTCATTCTGAAAATCCGACAGACCAATTTTCACTATTCATCTCAAAGTTCCTTTTATTTACAATTTTGTCGTTGGTTACTTTTTCAGTGTTCCTAAATATTTTTCACTTCTTTCTTTTTACCAAAATTACACATGCATATATATGATCTATTACCCCCTGATCGAATTCATAAATTCTTTTGTTGACCAGACTACTAATTTCTCGGCAGTGTTCCCGACACCACCAATTTCTGGAAAAGTAATTTGTTCGCTTTCTAACTGTCTCTAAAATTATTTCCCATCATTTCAAGACTTTTGAACCACATGCTGAGAATTAAATCATGCATATGAGTTATAACTTTCTAGGGTATTATATATATATATATATTGTAATATAGAAAAAGTGGTTATTGAGAATTGATAAAAGTGATAGTAAATTGAAAGTGAATGAGAATTGAACATAGCTAAAAGAGATTAATTTAAAGATTGAATCAATATATGATAAGTTGATATTAACTATGTTAGTATCAACGAAATTAATAATAGACAGTGAGGAAGTAAAATCAGTTTTAAATATTTGATATAAGTAATAGCGTAATAAGAATAATATTATTGTAAATGATTGGATGATAGAATGTATGCACCGATGATGAGTAAGTATGATAGATGATTCCAAATAATAGACAATATGGAGCTATTGAGACATATAATAGTGAAAAGTTAAGAATATGATTGTAATGAAAGAATAAATATATGTTATAGCAATTAAGTAAAATGAGAAGTAAATGATATACTAATAGTTCTTATAATGGTATACATAACTGATTATCAAACCTAAGTAAATTAATATTAAGTTATTGATTATTGCAGTTTAAGGAATACAGTTATTGATTAATAATTGAGTATATGTAATAAGACTAATGAGTAGAAGAATTGAATTAAAATCTGAAAAATTGTGAACAGTGAAGTACATGTGATGTGGGTGACACATATGCAAAGTAAATGATGATTGAATATGAAAAGTGAAAATATGAAATTATTGAGGTATAGTACATTAAAATTCTAAGTACTGTATTGTCAAATGTTTATGGATTATAAATTGTATACTGATAAGAAATGATATGAGAATTATGAAATAGCTCAGATGATAAGAAGACTATGGAATTTGGCAATTAGTCTAAGTAAGATGATAAGTGATATAGAGAAAATATTTAGAAAGATGATTGGAGATTGTTTAATATACATATATCGATGTTTATAGTATTGAATGAGAAAATTCGAGGACGAATTTTATTGAAAGGGGGTAGAAAGTAATACCCTAGGAGATCTTATCTTAAATGCATGATATAGTTTTCAGTTTGTGGTTTCAAATCATTGAAATGATTGGAAATAATTTTAGAGACACAGTTAGAATACAAATGAAATACTTTTCTGGAAATCGTCGGTGTTGGAAACACTACCGAGAAAATAACTGTCCGGCAAATTTAAGAATTTCTGACCCAGACTTAGGGGGATTAAATAGGTTAATTTTATATGAAATTATGGT
Organism: Aleurites moluccanus; assembly: GCA_948193065.1. Lineage (NCBI taxonomy): Eukaryota > Viridiplantae > Streptophyta > Magnoliopsida > Malpighiales > Euphorbiaceae > Aleurites > Aleurites moluccanus. The sequence continues at coordinate 5,246 of CANXYC011540237.1, read as the reverse complement.
GAAAAGAAAGAGTTGAAAAATATTTTGGAACACTGAAAATAAGAGTAATAACAAAATTGTAAATAAAGGCAACTTTGGGGACAATTTTGGAAATCCACTGTCTGGGATCCAGAAATAACCTATAACTATTTTTAAATGATAGAAAAACTTAAAATAAGGTACTTCACTCCCCACACTTGAGGTTGAATCTAAACAGAATAGACATAATAAATTACAGAAAGTTTTGGGGTTAAAAATGCAAATAAGAAAAATTATGGGCAAAAGTGCAATAATTGAAAGATGTGGGACCCACCAATTGTATCAAAATAAATTTTCTAGAAGTGGATAAGTGATGGCCGTCCATGATTAAAAAAAAATAATTTTTATTTAGTGATTTTTCTTTTATATTAATAGGAATGAAACATGTGGCAAATTCTAGAAAATTTCACTTTTCTCTTCATTCTTTTAAGTTGGCTTTTGGTGTATGGAAAAAAAGAGAAGAATAGCTATTAAAAAAGGGAAGTGGCCGAACCATTTAGGGGAGAAAAACAACCAAAAATAAATCTTCCAGCCTTTCCAAAGAATCAACCAAAAGTAACTAGGAAATTGAACAAGGAAGATGAGGGAAGAAAGGAAATTTGTATTCAAGCATTATGGAGAAAGCAAGAAGATGGAATTTAAGAATTTAATCTAAGGTAATGATTCTAAAATTATTATTTTTAATTATATTAAGAGTTCTAAGGTTTGATTTGGCAAAAAATTGAGGTAATTAAGTTAAAAATGTAAAGAATGAGTTAGGGTTTATATAGTTTCTGAATTCTGTTTTAAGTCAGTAATTTATGTCTAATATTCCAAAATTTTAATGACTGAATTTGAAGATAGTTAAAACATAAAAGTTGTAGATAAATATGCTAGTTAGATGTCTGTAAAATTAATTTGGAAAATTCGAAGTGAGGAAAGAGTTATTGGATAAAAACTGTGACTGATCTGGAATTAGGTTTTCTAGAAAATGCTACTGTATTTTATTTGTATAGACTGATAAAGACATAATTAGAAGATGTTTTCAATATAAAAAGTGTTTATTTATATCTTATATATAATCCTATAAAAGGGTTTATGAGATATTAGGTCATAAATATAGACTGCCCAGAATGACTGTTTAACCAAATATAAGCTATAAAATTCTATTAATTTGAGGACTTTAAAGTTTGAATTAGAGAAAGTGTTAAAAATAAAAAATATTCATTTATATGTTATATAAATTTTTGTAAAATATTTTTATAATTGGATAAGTACGGAATTAATTATAGATATAGAAACAAGGTATGTCTGGATAGAGATTTCAAGGCAGTAATTTAATTTTGGAAATTCACTAATAATTATTCAGTAATCCAAAAATTCTAAAATTTGGATATGTTATAATTTATGTGTCTATTTTCAATAGGAAAAGGAATTAAAGTAATTGGTTAAGTATTGATTGAGTTATTAATAAAAGAACAATATCTGCCAGAATAAGATTTTAGACAAAATGCAGGCAGCAGGGCTGGTTGTAAGTCTGAGTTTAAATTAACACTATAAATTATGTAGTAATGAAAATAAGGTGAATTTTGGATATGTTAAAGATTAATATGTCTAGTTTAATCAGGAATAAGAATTGAATCAATTGGATAATTTTAGAGAGAGGTATGAGTAATAGAATACAGGCTGCCAGTAAAGAATTTTGCACAGAAAAACCCTAGTAACTTTAAAATTTGAGAAATTTTCTTTAATATAAATATAAGTAATGTAAGTTTATGTTAAATAGTATCTAAATAAAAATTAATTGGATATGTAGAGTCAGGAATGAATAAGAGATGTGATGGATACCATAAGAGATAAGGCAAAGAATGAAGGATAAAGGAAAAGGGAAATATTCAAGTTATAAGCTAAGGTGAGTAATGTATACATTATTATGCATAACTATGTTTTAATTTGTTGATCCAATAAGTATGTTTCCTTCTTGATTAAATGTCATTTTGTTATTGTTGATCATTCTTTGATCTTCCTAAAGATTGAAATTTATCCATATTCATTGATTGCTATTGATATTGAAATACCTTTTGTGTACTGATTGATAAGTAAACCTATGTATCGAAAGCCATTGTACCAAAATATTCTTAATGCATACTTGATATTGTTATTAATTTCCATTGGCCTATTTACATGTGGATTTGACAGAGCTGCCTCTCCGATAGGGTAATGGATACATACTGTCGGCAATGTGCACATTGATTACTGATGCCCTAACTGGGAAGGGTTCTGGTCCTAGCCATAAGATTTGATCAGTCTTATGCTTACTGATACTGATATGACTAGAGGCTGTATGTTTACATATAGTCCATACCCTTTATCTTTCTTATCTACATGATACGAGTATTGTTTACTTGATCATTAATTCCAAACTTATATCTTATTGCTTACCATTGATATTTTTATTACTATATACTTATGTCTCATATTTAATGATGTATATATGCTCACTAAGTATTTTATACTCACCAAATAGTGGTTTATAATTTTTACAGGGATGAGATAGAGGAAGCTGATTCTAAGTCAATTTCTTTTTCGATTTGGGATGTCAAGTACATCCAGGTAGAATTGTATTTGTTAAAGGTCATTAGTGACAATTCTTAGAGGTCCATGGTACTATGTATAATTAGATGATTGAGTACTATAATGATGTATGAATATTGAAATAATTGACAATTCAGTGGCATTAAAAATTATAATGTGCAATGCTTAATGATTGATAATGACAATGATAGTGAAGTGATAGAGACAGTGATACTGAAAATGCTAAAATATTATTTATATGTTATAAAAGAGATTTAGAAATGCTATGTATGTTTGTGAAACTGCGAAGTTGAGGGTATAAGGATGGTAAATTATTGGGAGTGCAAATATAAATTTAGTACAGGCTGTGAAATTTTTGAGAGACTCGGTTTTACGTCTGGAATAGTATTAAGATTACAAAGAAAACTCTGGTAAACTTTCTGTAAAATTTATTAGTAATAAATAGGAATTAAGAATTGATGAATGAATTAATATTAATTAAATGATTAACAAATGGATTGTTCATGGGTTCTACGGGTTTCCGGTGACCTTAAGTCTACCCGTGTCCTAGGACCGTTGCGGCCCAAAAGTGGGTTGTGACACTTTTGCTCCATCCATTCCAAACCTCTTGAGAAGTTATTTTGTGTACTTTGATTTATTGATGAAGATACCTTGCTCACATTATTTGATTTATAATCCAAGGAAGTACTTCAATTCTCCCATCATGCTCATTTCAAACTCATTTTGTATGCATGAAGAGAATTCCTTGCATAAAACCTCATTAGTAATACTAAATATTATATCATCCACATATATTTACACAATCAACATGTTATGCTTGTTCTTTATTATGAAGAGTTGTGTCAACTTTTCCCTTTGAAAAACTATTATTAATAAAAAAAAAAAAAAAAAGGTGCTAAGTCTATCATACCAAACTGTATGAGCTTTTTTAAGACTATAAAATGCTTTTTGAAGTTTATAAACGTGATTTGGAAAATCAAATTATTCAAAACCAGGAGGTTGTTCAACATAAACTTTCTCCTCAATAAACCCATTTAAAATACACTTTTAACATCCATTTGATACAACTTAAAGTTCATGTGGCATGCAAATACAATTAACATCCTAATAGCCTCAAGTCTAGCCACCAGTGCAAAGGTCTCATCATAATTTATTCCTTCCTCTTGATTATATCTCTTTACCACCAATCTAACCTTATTCCTAATTATCACACCAACCTCATGTAGCTTGTTTCTATATACCCATTTGGTACCTATGATGGGATGGTCTTGTGGTATAGGAACCAAGGTCCAAACCTTGGTCCTCTCAAATTGGTTCAATTCCTCTTGCATGGCCTCAACCCAACTTTCATCATCTAAGGCCTCATTAATATTCCCAGGTTCAATCTTAGATAGAAATGCTAGGTTGCTCATAATTTTTTTGAAAGAGGATCTAGTGGCCACACCTTTAAAGGGTTCACTAATTATAAGGTCTTTTGTGTGGTCCTTTTTGAATTTCCAATCTTTTAGAAGTTCAATATCAATAAAAAGAGTTTTTATGGCCTTGGAAGGATCTCCTAGGTCATAAGGTCCTTTCTAAGTGATTCAACAAGAGGCTCTAGATCAAGAGATGTATCATGCATATGATCAAATATGTCATCATTCTTAATATGATCAAATTTATACACATTAAATGGACTAGACTGTAATATCCTTAGTGAAACCCTAACCCTAGAATCCTAAACCTTAGTTGGAAACCTAAACCCTAGTGCCTTAAACCTAGGGGGAGTTAAGGGTATTTGCATGAATTGTTGCCTTATGTGTTTTATGAAATATTCCATGTGTTTATGTGTTATTGATTGCCTAACATGTTACAAGATTTACTTGATATAATTATCTGTGATTGGTAAATATTGTATTATATGGTTTAAAGTGTGTGTACTATGTGTAAATTATTGTGAATTAATTAGTTGGGAACTAAATTGAGGGTAGATAAAATAGAATAAATTAATTAGGTTAGGAAAATAAATTATAGGACTTGATTGTACAAAAAGTGAAGGAGAGGGAGCTAATTCAGAATTTGTAGGACTTTGATGCAAAAGGAATTGATGGAGAGGGAGTTAATGGCAATTTCAATGATTAGGATCCTATGGATTGAAGTATTGAAGCATCCATCATCCAATGGATGCATACTAGGGTGCAATTAAGTTAAAGTGAGAATGGAGCATTGGATCACACCATAACTTCACCAAACCAAATAAAGAATTCTGCAATTTCATTTCTTCTTCATTTTGGCCGTATCCTTCATCCAACAAACCAGAAAATTCAGTTTTCTTTTCACTCTCAATTCAACCTTGGAAGGAAGGAAAGGATTTCTGAATTTTTGTTTAAGTTTTGGTGGGTTATAGGCTAGTAGCTCCTTCAATTCTTTCCTTGTTGCAAGAAGCAGAATTTGGGGCTATTTGGGAAAATTGGGTTCGGCCACTTTAAGGCTTCAAGGTATGAGATTTGAATTTCTGGTTTGTGTGAGAATTGTGGATGTTCATATGATGGTTAAAGCTTAGGTTTGGAAGATTTTCATGTTTGGTTAGGGATTTGGTTGTATGGCCGAACCATGTGTGTAGGGTTTAGGAAGATTGTAATTGTTGTTTTCTATGTTAAATGATTGATGATATT
>CANXYC011539826.1:0-11236 GCA_948193065.1 Aleurites moluccanus | reverse complement strand
AAAATTGGCCGGTCGGGCCCGGGCGAACTGCCGCAACGGGCTAAGAAATTACGGGTCCGTTTTAGGATTTTTGGGTACTTCCTGGATACCTAGGTTACCAAAGGATTCAGGTGGCCTATGAGGTACCATTTCGAAGCTTGGCCATCTCCACTATGATTCTATTCTTTCTTTCTGCAGTACCATTTTGCTAAGGAGTATAGGGTGCTGTCAATTCCCTATGTATTCCTTGCTCTTCACAAAATTCCTTGAAGGCATTGGACATGAATTCTCCCCCTCTATCTGTCCTCAGTGTTTTGAGTTTCTTGCCACTCTTTACTTTAGTTAAAGGCTTGAATTTTTTAAAGTTCTCAAATACTTCTGACTTGTTTTTCATTACATATATCCAATTCATCCCACTAAAGTCATAAATAAACAATAGGAAATACTTGTTGCCTCCAAGAGTTTTTATTTTCATTGGTCTGCAAACATCAGCATGGACAAGTTCAAGTGGCTCTTCTGCTCTCCATGCTTGTCCATTTGGGAATGATCTCCTTGTTTGCTTGCCATACAGGCATCCTTCACAAATAGAGGTCTCATTACCAATTTGAGGTAGTCCCAACACCATCTCCTTCCTTTTTAGCAGGCAAGGTGGAGATGACCATATCTCTAGTGCATATTCTTGAAGTATTCTCCTATTTGCTAATGAATACAAATCCCTCAATATCCTGCATCTTCAAAGGAAACATGAGGTTATCAATCATCTTGGTCTTAGTAACAACCAGACCAGTTCCTTTCTCCTTGATTATGCACACACCATCATAAAATATGACCGAGTACCCTCATTTGATCAGCCGGCCCACACTTAGCAAGTTGTGTGCCATCTCTAGTGCATACAAAATACCATATACCAATCTGACCTTCCCAAGTGCAATGCTCACTTCAACAACTCCTTTCCCTTCTTACTTGGATCTTCCTTCCTTTGCCCAATCTAATATGTTGCCTATATGTCTCATCCAGCTTTTTGAACATTGCTTTATTGCCTATCATGTGGTTAAAGCAGCCATTGTCAACAAACCAAATGGTATTATCTATTTCCTCATTCTGTTCATATGATATGAACAAATAGGCTTCTTCTTGCTCTTCTTCTGCCTCTTCTGCAAAATCAACTTGATCATCAATAACCTTTTAGTCCCTTGCAATATGCCCAACCTTATTGCATTTGAAGCACCTCCTTGTCTCATTCTGCTAAGGTCTACCTCTCCCCTTTCCTCTGGAATTTCTAACTTTTCCTTTTCTAGCTGAACCACTACCTTTTGGAACAACAGTACTGCTCCTGGCTTGAAAAGCCTTTTCTTCTCTTTTCTCAACCGATCTGTTAATTCTATGTTCATGAGCCAGCAAGGATCTCATGATAGTATCAAAAGACAAATCTTCCAAGTCTTTTGACTATTCTATTACAGCCACCACATGGTCATATTTCTGAGTTAGACTTCTTAGAATTTTGGATACAATTGTCTCTTCTGTTATGGTTTCTCCAAAAGCCTTCATCTGACTGACAATGGTCTTTGCTCTTGTCATGAACTCTTGTATTGTTTCACCATTTTGCATAAACAAGAGCTCAAATTCTCTTCAAAGAGATTGAATTCTGACCTTCCTGATTCGAGCAGACCCCTGGTACTCTTCCTTCAACTTGTTCTAAGCTGCCTTTGTTGATCGTGCATCAGAGATCCTTGTAAAGACATATTCATGGAGGCCTTGTTGTATGAAGAAAAGTGCCTTTGCATCCTTCTTCTTCATCTCTTTCAGCTTGGCTTCATCATCCTCATCTTCAGAGAAACCATTCTCCACAAAATCCCACAAATCTTGTGACCTGAATAGTGTATCCATTTTAATGCCCTAGAAATAATAATTATCTCCTTTGAAAATGGGAATCATGGACTGCTGCATTGATGTACCATTGACAGCCATTTCAGAAGCCAAGACTTAGAAATCATTGCTCTGATACCACAAATATTGGAGATAATGGCTACTGAAAATGAAACACAGAAAGTGATAAAAGAAGAGCTAGAGCAAATGGACTGATATTATTGCATCAATGAATGATCAATACTATTGCAGAAACAACTTTAAATAAACAAGCCAGCTACAACGGCTATAAAATCTAAAGAATTTCAAGCTGATATTCAGCTACTTATTCTCTGAAAACTAGGAACAAAATCCTCTAACTAACGAGACTTAATTGACTTAGCTATTTTCTAGTTTGACCAATTAAGAATCACAATCAACACTGGTTCCTTCGATATAAAGCTGATCAGATAACTTCTCATGCTTTGAGTGTGTTTTAATGATTTCTTTGTTAAGACTTGGGCCTTTTCTCACGTCCTTTGGCATTTTGGAGATCCTGGTTGTTTCATGCTGGCTAATTTGGGAGTCCTTGGATTTTTTGTAACTTGGTTCTACAAGTAAGCTTTATATCTGGTATGATCTGTTATTGGACTCGTATTTAATGTCTTAATATTCATTGAGAAGATGGTATTCTATGTTTTCTGCTTATTGGTCTACTACGCCTCAATAAACTTTATGTTATTTGGCCATTTCTGCTAATGCACAAAGATATGATATGGTCTTGTACTGCACAGTAACTCCATTGCTGATGTGTCTCTCAAATTTTGTCTCTCAAGATGTTGATACAGCCTTTGTTCGGGTTTATCTTATGAATGTATTGTTGTTCTGTAACTTTTGGCTAGCTTAGGCCTTATATTTTGATTGTGCTTCATTGAGCCTACTGAGCACTTTCTTTATTTTTTGTTTTTTGGCAAATGGCTGCTCCTCTCAGATTGTTGGTCATTTATCTAAGGGCTGTAATTCTTCCTACTTTTAATAATATAACTCTTTGCCTATAAAAATAATAAGAATAATAATAATAATAGTAATAATGATTAATGATGGAGGATATTTATATTATCTTATAAGGTGCAACCATGCTGATTGTATTCCCTAATTATTACTATTATTATTAGGGTGATTCTATTGCCATAGTAAAAAAAAAGAATGTCACCACAACCTATCAAATATAAATTATTTTTTACAAATATACCCTTTCTTTTTTCTCTCTCTGTTATTAATTATAAAATCATTTTTATTCATTCTCTGTCCAATTTCATTGGTTAAATCTTATTGTACCAAAAAAACTCTTATTTTCTAACTATATTATTACTTTTTCTAAATATTATTTTTCCCAAAATCCAATAAATATTATTAAATTAGATGATTGAGACGAAAACACTAAGATATAAATGTTTCACACCGATTGTTCGACTTTATTTAATGTCCAAAATGAATTTATTTGAATTCATTTCCGTTAAAAATAAGTTTGTTAAAGTTTATTAACAATTTTAATAATATTTATATTATATATATTAAAAAATAGTAATATGGAAATTGAAGTGTACATACTCATTTGAGTCACTTCATTCAAAATCAATTTAAAAAACTATTTATCGTAATTGCTTTTCTATTTTTTTTTTCAAAGGACTTTATATTCACATTTGCATAAATTTTTTATAAACAAATTATTTGTAAAATTGGCAGTCTTTTTAGCTGAAAAGTCTGAATGTAATAAGAAGATTTTGTTAATTAGCTGTCATAAACACCCAATTTTTTTGCTAATTTATGTATAGTTAGAAAATTTCAATATAAACAAACTGAAATATCAAATTCCAGAATTTCAAATTGAATAAACTGATATTTGCATTAATTAAATATTTAAAAATATAAATTCCAGCCAATCAGCATTTTGCTACTTGTAGATAGAACCTATTATAATTCGTAAACATAAAAAGCAAAAACTGAAAAAAGCATTCTCGATTATAATCTTCACTCACAGGAAAGTGATGAAAATTCAGGTAAATACCAATTTATTTTCTCTCTACAAATAAATATTTATTGGATTTTGGGAAAAATAACATTTAGAAAAAGTAATAATATAGCTAGAAAACAAAAATTCATTTGATACGATTAGATTTATAAATATTCAATAAGATAATAACACATAAGTAAAAAAAAAAATTAAGTTTTAAAAATGGAGTGAGAAAAAGAATGAATAAAAATGATTCTATTAATTAATATGAAGAGAGAGAAAATATAAAAAAAAGATTTCACATTTAATAAGTTGTAGTCACAATCTTTTTAGCTGTGGTAATAAAGCCACCCTATTATTATTATTATTATTATTATTATTAGAAGGAAAGGAAGGCACAAAAAAAGTAAAACACAATTAGATTGGTATGCATTAGAGAGCTAAAGAAGATGCCACTTTCTTCATGATATTACGTGCCTTGCACATTGCCTCCAATGGCTCAGCCTTAGGCATGCTTAGTCCAGTCCCTTCAGCCATGTCAATTTCTTTGTCACTTACCCTTTTCCATTCAAAGCATTGAAGCATAGATCCCAAAGCAAACCCCAAAAAACGGTTGGCTAGGCCCATCCCTGGACATGACCTTCTTCCAAACCCAAAAGGGATCAACTTATAGGTCTCATTAACTTGACCAATAGGACTTTCAAACCTTTCTGGTACAAACTTAATAGCATCATCCCATATCTCAGGATCTCTATGCATAGACCAAGCATTAATAAGTAGCATTGTATTGGGTTCTACATGGTATCCTCCAACAGTACACTCGTGAGATGAAAAATGTGGAATAAGTAATGGACCTGCTGGATATAATCTTAATGTCTCGGTTATAATATTTTGAAGATATGGTAATTTGGAAATATCAGATTCATCAATTAAGTCTTCTTCACCAATCTTAATGTCCAATTCGTTTTTTATCTTCTCCAAAATTTCTGGATTATTAAGTAGATTTGATATTGCCCACTCTAAGGTAACAGCTGTTGACTCAGTACCAGCAAATACAATATCCTAGGTGCATAAGAATGATATTAGTTATTCAACAAAAAAAAAAATAGTATTAGTTGCTTTCAATAGCTTTGCAAAAATAAATACAAAGGCATATACTAGTTCACTTGGAATTTTTTTTAGGTAAGTTGATGTTAAGTTTTTTTTTTTAAGTAATTTTTTTTATTTGAATAGTAGAGAAAAATGATTCGAATATAAATCTATTTCTACCATTCATATATGCATTAATTTTTAAATTATATATTAACGTGTATTTTCTGATAAGTTGTGTTTATAAAGTTTCGTATCCTTATTTTATTCAAACTATTCTAATTAAGATTTATTATGAAATTCACACAAAGAGTAAAGGGTTAATTACTTATTCTAATTATTATTACTATTATTATTATTATATACTAAAGAATTTTTAAGAATATGATGATAACTTTAAGCTTTCTTTTTTTAGTTAGTGTTACCTAACGAAAAATATTTATTTATATTAGAGGTAGTGATTTAGCTTATTTATTTAATTAATAAGTGATAAAATATTTTAATAAATATAATTTTTTATTTTTATTTTTTGCCTAATAAATAATATTAATATTTTATTTTACTCTAAATATTTATTTTATTTTTGAATGAGTATACACATCTACTATTGATAAGTCTTTTTCATTGCCCAATATACATTGTCTAACGAGCCACTGCACCAAAAAATTTCGTCAAAATATAAACTTCAATCAATAATCGAGGTTGGGAAATAAATTAATCTACGCCCCCACTGGATGTTGTAATCTTATATTTATTTTATAATTGTAATGCAAACTCGGTAATCAGATTCCTTTAATTACGATATTATAGTTAAAGGAGAGCAATCGATTGATTTGATTTAAATTGAATTGAAATTTTTAAAAATTAAAATAATTAAATTAAAATTTTTAAAAATTAATAAGTTTTAAGTTAAATTGAATCGAATTAAATTGACATATTTCTATTTTATTTATTCGATTTTTTTAATAAAATAAATATATAATTATTAAAATTATACTTTATCCATCCTAAAAAGAATGTTTTATTTTTATTTTTCGTTTATTTTAAATTATAATCCATTTTATTTTTTTAGACATAATTTAATAAATAATTATTAAATATATCTTTTTTAATTCACATTAATATCATCAAATATATAATTATATTTTTTTATTTTTTTATATGTTAAAATTATAAATTTAGGTTAAAAATAAAAATATTTTAATTATTTTAAATCTTGAAAAATAAAAAAAATATTGGGAAATATACAATAGGAGTACTTTAGGTAAGGATATTTTAGGAAAAATGATAAAATTAATATAATAAATTAAAAATAATTAAATTTTTTAATTTATACGTAAAATAAAATAAAATAATTTTTTTAAATAAAAAAAAATATTAAATATGTATTTTATTAATTCACATGAATAACATTTATATAATTATAACTTTTTTTATTTTAAAATTATAAATTTGATATAATAATTTTTTAATATTTTTATATAAAAAAATTATAATAAATAATTTAATTATCAAATATTGAAAAATAAAAAAAATATTAGAAAATATATAATATGAATACTTTAGAAAAACTATGGAGTCCATCCTCGAAACCCTAATTCGGTGGATTCAAGAAATTCGTCCAGTCCAACAAGCGGCTCGCTATGGAAATATCTAGTTCCGAACTTGGCATAGCGGTTTGGTGGGAAATAACGAATCTCTTATGCTCCAATTTTTACCAGACCATTTTAAATCTACAACGATCGAGCGACTTGAGGAAGGCGAAGAGGAGCGAATCGGTGTCTGAGTCATGGGAGATAACACGATTGACTCATAGAAGGAGCGATCTGTGTCCGTAGCGCACTAGATCGGCGCCTCTGCCTCTCGTTGCATTACCCATCGATCAATGGAGAGAGAGGGTGACCAGGATAAGGGGAAAAAGATAAAGGAGCGATGGTGGGTTTGAAGATGAAAATGTAATAGGCTAAATAAATATATAAATATACATAAAAATATAAATATAAATATATATTTACAAATAATTTAAAAATTCAGATTACTTTCTAAATTAGCATGAATACTTGGATGTCAAATCAGCTTTTTGATCTGATTATCAAAAAAAAAAAAATTTGACAAAAAATTTTTTTTATGATTAAATTATTGTTCGGAGATTTTTGTGTAATAAATTTAAATTTAAGAATTTTACTGAATTAAAAGCTAAAATCAGAAATAACTTTAACCTAAAATTTTATATCCTTATTTTATTCAATGGAAAACCATTTGTAATTAGAATTTATTATGGAATTCACACAAATAGGAAAGGCAATTATACTCTTATATTATTATTATAGACTAAAGAAATTTTTTAAGGATATGATGGTAAGTTTCAGCTTTCTTGATTTTTAGTTGGCGTTACACCACTATTGGCCTAAAGAGCCAACACAGCAATCAATATCGTCCAAATTCAAACTTCAATCAATAATTGAGGTTGGGAAATAAATTAACATACTCACCCAGTCCCAACTTAATCAAATCAAATCTTGGATGTTGCAATTGCAATTATATAAGTTTTTTAGTAATTTTATATTTATTTTATAATAGTAATGAAAACTCAGGAGTTGAATTCTTAATGATCTACTCCTTTAATTACAAAGCAAAGGACATAAGAAAATAGTATTTTTTAGTCTTAGTGATGGACTATAATATATCAACTTACATATATTGGTAATATATAATTATACGTCGGCAAATATGTTATTGTTAATCCACTTGACTATATCAAATCTTCTACTAGCGTGACTCATATTTTTATTTTTATTTTTTTTTAAATACCAGAATGATGACATTTTTATTTTGTTTAGTAATTTTTTAATCTAATGACAAGGAATCTTTATTAATAAATTTTTAAACTTTCATTATCTTCGTTGTATTGGTCTAATGAAAAATTATTGAGTGCGTACAAAGAAATTAGAGTTAAATTATAAAATAAAAAATTAAAGACATTATTTAATATAATGTGATAAATTTTAATTACATATGAATAATGATTTTAATATTATATATAAAATATATTAATATAAATAAATATACATTTAAATTTAATTTATATTTAGTTATGTGAATGTTTATATATATTAAAATATGTTAAAATAAAAAAAAATATATTATTAATTATATTTTCATAATTATTTTAAATTTTTAATTAATTTTTTTTAGTGTAAAAGTTAGCTTTTAAGGAAAAGTAGCTATAAAGAAATATATATATAATATCAATTGCAAAATAATAATAAAAATTGAGAAAAAGAGAGTTAGGTATATCACTCACCAGAATTAGGCCCTTGATGATTTCATCTGTGTAATACTGTGGTTCTGATTCTTGCAAAGTAAGAAGATGGCTGATCATTGTGTTCCTATTTTCATCATCATCTCTATGTTCATCAATAAGACCTTGCAGTAGCCTATCAGTTCTTTTACCAAGTCTCTTTATTCTCTTCAAGAATCCCCCATAATCAATCCATTGCAGGATAGGCAAGAAATCTCCAAGATATGATGCTCCCGCAGATTCAACGATCTCAGTTATTGTTTCTGTGAATTCCTTAGCCTCTTCTTTGTCCTTTCTGGTCACATCCTCACCGTAATACCTCTTTCTGGCGATCATTCTCATCATTATATTAAATATTAGCTCCTTGAACATCGATTTTAACTCTATCTTAGTAAAATCATGGCTTGAGTTCAAACCATATAGCTTGTTTAGGAAAATCTTCATTTCTTCTCTTCGAATGCCTATGAACGCATTAAGGCGATTCGATGAGAAAATTTCAAGTGTGCTTATGCGGCGGATGTTCCGCCAATGGTCACCATACGAGGCTGATCCGAGGGTGGTGCTGTTGTAGGCTATGAACTTGTTTATTGTTGAAGGAGGACGATTGGCGAAAATGATGTCGTTTTTTGTGAAGCATTCTTCAACAGCTGATGGTAATGATACGACTATTACTTTCCGGAAACCAAATTGGAGAGAGATGATTTTACCATATTTTTGTGAAAGATTATGAAGAGATCGATGGAGGGGAAGCTTAATGAGATGGAGATGGCCTATAATTGGAAGACATGGCGGGCTTGGTGGGAGGTTTACTCTTATGTGTTGTGTTCTTGTTTTTAACCATAATTTTAAGGCAAGAAGGAAAAAAGGAAGGGCCAAAAGAACCAAATAGAAAATCGTGTCCTCCATGTTATACTTGCTGCTGATCTATGATTCATATATATATATATATAGAATGAATTACTATTTAGTTCTAATAATTTTGTGTTTTTTTATTACTCAAAATGGGTATGTCAAAAATTCAGAAAAAGACCTGTAATCAATTGAACGAGCAATTATTCAGTCCTTTTTAATACTAGAGATAAGAACAAATCTTTTGCTGCTGGCATATCATAAAATAATACACTTTACATTGCTCCTAAAATTCTTAGTTATTCTTGGTGCATCTAACTTTTAATTTATATATCATTAATCATAGACACAGGTTTTTCTAGGTTAAGACAAGGGGAATGTGATCCTCTAGATTTTTAAAAAATTTTAAAACAAAATTATTAGTTAATCCTTATAATTTATAAAATTAATAAAATGATTCTTTATTTTGAAAATTAATTTTTATTTTCTAATAAAATATTATTTAATCATTTTTTTTATTTTTATTTTTCTCTTAATTTTTAAAATTTTTTAAAATAAATTACTATTTATTTCCTGAAATTTACTAAAATTAATCAAATAGTCATTCAATTTTAAAAAATTAATTATTTAACCTATAATAAAGTATTATTTAATCTTATTTTCTTTCACTTTTTTCTTTTTTCTTTATTTTCTTTCTAATTTTACTTAATTTTCTTTATTTTTTCATTTTTTCTCAATTTCATTCATTTTCTCAATGATATTATAACTATTTTTAATTATTTCTAATTAAAATATATATTTATTTAATAATTTTTATTATTTTTATATTTTTAAATAAATTTATTTTATTATCATCTCTTTTTAAAAATTTTACAATTTTTTTATAAATGTAAAAAGACATCTCTTTTTAAAAATCGTACTTATGCCCCCTAATCATTTATATTTTAAATTTTATTATGAATATGATTATTGTTTTTCTCAACATAAAGACTGTAATACCCTTTTGACACTCGCATGCAATTTTCACCTTGGATCATATAATCATGGGTTAGTTTTAGTCATCGTCCCTCAAGTTTAGACTAACGCACTTTATGATCTTTTAACTTTATTTTGTAACGATAAAATTTCTGAACTTTATTTTTTAAAACATAAAAGTCCCTTTCCAGATTTTGTAACGAAAAATCCCTGAACTTTATTTTTTTAAACATAAAAGTCCCTTTCTAGAAATAAATTAACATTTAATTACATTTTGATCCTTGATTTTCAAAATACTTTTCATATAATTCCAAAATTTATTTAATTTGCTAGTTTATGGATGAAATTTTTAGAGGGAATTCATTAATCCCTGGAATAGTGTATAATAGTATAAAACATTTTTCGATTACAGACAGAAAAGAGCATCCACTAATACAGTGGGAATATTCTTGGGTTTGTGGGAGAATTAAACATAGGGACGAATTAATTAGAATTGATTCTATTTATAGAAATTCTCCCTTAGAAAATAAAATTGCTCATGAATATTGTGGTGTAGCTGACATAATTGAATTTCTAAAAGAACAGCATCCGGTTTTTAATCAATTAGCCATTTTAGATTAAGATACTCCTCTGATAACCTCTAGAACTTCAAATTGGAGTGATAATCTAAAAAGAGATTATTTAATTTGGAAAAGATTGCACTTCAAAAAAATTGACTTTTTTCTTGCTCTCTGGGAAAATTCTCCAAGTCTAAAAAATTGGGTAACATTTTTAGAAAATAAAAAAAAAAATTGAAAATACACCCAGTAGTTCTAGATAAAAAATGGAAAAATTAGATAGAGAAGAAAGTGTCAACTCAAATCCTTCAGGATTGACTTCATTCCAAAATATTCATAATGAAATGAGCCTTCTCCTTGAGCAGTTGCATGCAAAGGGAAATATAGGCGATTCACTAGAACAAAGAAATGCTTTAGCAAAAGAAGTAAGAAAACTGGTGAATGATAGGCCTGATGCAATTGAGCGAGAAAGAGCTTTCAAAAAACCTCTTTCTGAAAAAGAAATTCTGCAATTAAGGAAAGACAAAATAGTTCCTTATATTGCTGACCCTGACATTACAGCTGCTAATCAGGAAAGTAACAAAGCAGCTGAAGACCTTAGAAAATCTTTAGGTCTGGTAGAAGAAA
>CANXYC011539780.1:0-15420 GCA_948193065.1 Aleurites moluccanus | reverse complement strand
GTTTTGGAGGGGAAAAGATAAAAATGCAGATTTTGTTTAGGTTATTTTAATGGTTAGAGGACTTTTAACATACAATCCACTACAACCAAACTCATAAAGTGGATTTTAGAACCTATACATGCATCTTTTATATTAAAATGCACCAATACTTTAGTCCATTGAATCAAGATGAGTAAAAGGGTTATTTACTCCTCCATCTACTCTTTTACTCTAATTGGGTCTTTATAAATTATTAATTAAATCCCTAATTTTTATTTCCTTTTGTAATTAAGTCCTATCATTTTTGTAACCCAATTTGGCTATTTTATTTTATTTATTTAATTTATTATCATTATTTTACTTTATCCAAACAATCAATTAACAATCAAACACACATGTAAGCACATTAAAATAATTCCAAACAAATAAACAAAAATTCCTGAAGATCCTTAACTATACTAGGCTCGGTTAGGGCTTGGTGTTACAAAAGATATAACCGAGACCACAAAAGCAGTGCATTTCCTTCCTCTAGGAAATGAGTGACTCTTTTATCCCTGACTAAGCACCAGGCCGCCTAATTTAGAGATCCAGGTAAGAAAATTGGGTATGGATTGGGGAAGGTGTTAGGCACCCCAACTCGCTGGCCATTGGCCAATCTCCCTATTTAGCTAGAAGTCATAGATTAACTAAATTTAGATATAACATTGTAAGAAACAAATCATAAGCCAAAAAAAACTAAGTTTTATCATGGCATGTGCTCGACCATATCATAAACCAGACCAAGCATAATTCCCATGAAAGGCTAGAGGAGTAACTAGCGGTCTCACTTAAAACCCAACCTCCTTAGATAGAATTATACGAGGTCTAGTAAATTATACAATCTCACAACACCACGCCTAAAGATTTCTTAAAATGTTCATGTTCATTGCAGTACATCTATTTGTACTATCCCTAAAGAAATGGAAGGAGAAATTAACCATCTAACCTTAACAAGATATTTACATAATCACAACATACTATAAACATTCATTCATTCATCCAACATTATAAAGTAAAGAAGGAACAAAAAGGAAAACTGAATTACATAATCAAATGCATTAAACAAAGCATGTGCACCTTGGACTTTGCCTTTTTGGGCCTTAATTCAATCTAAGCTCATTTATCTTTCATGCATGCTTAGGCCTTATAAGCCTCATATTATTAATTTTACTTTGTCCCTACATAGATAGCTCATACAACACAAATATATGCATAACATACTTTGCAAAATGGCATACTCATTCTAATCATACCAAAAATCATGTTTACTATATGCATGATGCAAAGCATATAAGCATGACATTAACAATTTGGTTTATATATAAACGACCAAAATAATGATGCATGCACCAAATTATGTACAAGTTAAATTACTTTAGACAACTAACCTAGTCATGGCATACTAACTTATAGAAGCCTTTTGTTTTGCATGGTAAAGTGCATATTCAACTAATCATACCTTTTGCATTTAAAGTACATGCCCCTAAATTGTTCATTCATGGCATCATGTTCATTTTGAAGTCATTTGACCCTACATTTAATATGCCATATAGTCACATAGTAATAAACATACTAATTTTCAAGCTTATAACCTAAACTAGGCATTATAGCAACAACCATGCATAACTAAGCTTAACTTTGATACTTTTAGTCCTAACATGCTTCTGCGTTAATAGAAACTATCATGTAGTCATTTATCATAGGCTTTATGCATTGATTCATGACATATTAACATTCAAATATAATTAGAAGCATCAAGTAGATATAAAATGTCAAGAAAACAAGCAAAGAAGACAAACAAGTGCCTCCATGGCACAAGAAATGCCCCAAGGGAAAACACAGGGTTGTGTGGCCCTTCTCAGTCCCACACTGGATAGGGAAAGGTCATGTGGCCCTTTTGTCCTAATTTTAGCCTCATATTTCAAATGCAAATTGTTTTTTGCAACTTTTCTTAAGAAATTTTAGTATTTTTTCATCCTAAATGATTTAAAAACTAATCTTAATGATCTTAAGTGTTTTAGACTTAATCAAAATAGTTTTTAAATAAAGAAAAGAACAAAAAACAATGGCTAGAAGCAAAAACATGAGTTTCATGCAAAAGGAACCTAAACATGCTTTCTAGATTCTTTTAGCTCAAATTGATTGGATTTTTACTTAAGCATAATTAAACATCATGTAAATACAGATTCTTGATTGAAACTTAGTTCATGTTAAAGATTTTATAAAGAAGAAGAAAAGAAAGATCACATGGATTGTTATGTGATTATGCCCAAAAACTCACAAGATTGCTAAATAAAAAGAAAGGAGGAAACTACTCAAACCTGGACACACCAAGGCTCGACAAATTGCCCTCAGGCTTCGTTCATCTTATGGGTGATTTTGAATGTCAAGAACGTCGATTGCTCAAAGAAGATCGCTTGTCGTCAAGTAATTACTTTGATTCAAGTAAATATAATCCTTTTATGAATAACACTATCAAGAATGTTCTTGAAATAAGTTTAGGAAAAGAAACAAATCTCAATTTTGTTCCTTTGATTTCTTGAAGAAGATGATGATTATTTTGTATACTTTAAATAAAATTGATTAATTTTAATAAAATCTTTAGTCTTTGTGTAATAAAATTGATTAAAAATTTAGTTTTGTGTTTGATAAAAAGGAGAGTTAGTTTGCCAAGTGCTTAGGCATTAAAAATCTGATCCTCTAAATAGTGAGGGTGGAGGCCTATTTATAGGCTTCTACCACCACTTAAATAGGAAAAAAACAAGTTAAAATACTCGTATTTAGTTTCATTCAGACTTTCTAAGTAATAAAACGTCCTAAACAGCCATGATGTAGCTTCCAAATAGCTTTAGGGTTACTTGACAACCAAGAAGCTCTAAACCTTCCGTTTTGGCTTTAAACCCAAAACTTTTCATTTGATTAAAATCCCAAATAAGAACCCTTCCAATAGCTAAATTGGCACAAAATGGACTTGAAATCTTCCAAAATTGGAAGAAAATTTAGACCAGAGGGTGGTAGAGGTGAGCGGTGACGAGCACAAATAGGCTCGTAGCTTACCGACAGACGGAAGGGTCATATGGCCTTTCCTCGGGCCGTGCTAACCTTCCTTGGGATATGCGGCCGTGCACCTAGCCATATGGCTGTGGCAAGAAGCCACAAGCCAATGTTTGATGCAAAGGCCCAACAGCTTGCCGCAAACGGGCCAATCAATGCCTCGCACATTTTCTTATTTTCGATCCATTTGAAATGACCTGAAACTTTTAAAAAATATTTAAAATTATTTCTAAACTCTTCTTAGCTGAGAAAATAACTTAAATTAAATCGAGCTTACACGGGCCCAATGGCTTACCGCAAACGGGCTTGCGACCACCTGTGAGCCCAATTTGTATTCAGATCATCGAATATAGCCCAAAATGACTAAAATTCATTTTGAAATGCTTTTTGACACGTTTTATATTAAAATATAAACTTGGACCATCAATTGCTAAGAGAACCCGAGCAATTTCCTCGATCCAAAAGTAAAAGTAATCACTTTGATAAACAATCTTCCTCTCACGATCTCAATTCTTAATGCCACATCATCAGGCTTCAGCTTAGGCTCAAGGTGTGTCGAAAATTAGTGACAACACCTCCCACTCAATTCATGTGTGTTTGCTTCAAGCACTTTAAAGTGAATCACATGATGTTGCACCCCAACCCAATCTGTGACATTCACTAGTTTAAGGTGGTGTGTTTCACCTTAGGTGTTGTCCTAACTCCCACTCTCTTTCAAGTCTTTTTTAAAGTGAACATGATAGAGCAAGCCTAATCCACATCTGCGAAGAGAGGTAGGCACTTGTTTGTGGACAATGAGACCAAGGTCCCTAACTAAAGGAGTAAATATGCAATGATCTAGGTGATCACTAAGGGGTACAACTTGGGCTTCCCCGGTGATTTCATCGTAAATCCCTTGTTGGCTGACATCCCTAAATTGAGCCTTGAGGAGAAGGTTGCTACAGCAAACTTGGTGGCAAATGGATAAACATATAACATCAAATGTCGAGGCCCTTGCTCGCGTCTGGGCGAGATTATTAGTAAGCCACTTTCCCATATAATATAACTTTTCTTTTTCTTATTACCCGCTTTCTTTTACTAAATGATTGTCTTCATTTTGCAGATATTCCACGCAAGGTCAATTATGAGCCAATTAAAGAATTAGACGAAGTCGAGCCCCTCATTGTGGATCTGAACAACGAGCTTCCTCTGTTAGACCAAACCTCTGGGAAGATAAGAGCTCCCCAAAATGAGGACAATTTTCCCCTCACGAATCCCATAGATAAGGTTGAGGCTACTGATAGAAATGGGGTCGCTAATAAGATGGAGGCCACTGATAAACCAAAGATGAGGAAAATCAAGAGTATGGGTCATAAGAAATACCAACCAGCTCCAACTCAGCCCTCTACTCTTACGGCTCCTATTGTCGAGCCAACTATTGTTGTTCTTATCGAGCCTACTCCAAAAACACAAAGAATTGAGAAGGGAAAAGGCCTCATGCCTTATATTCCTAAGAGGAAACCCTTTCTTCTCCTCATGATTTCTTGAGGGGGCCTTCTGATTAAGGAGCCTATTCGTAGGCCTGAAGCAGATGAAGTTGAGGTTGTTATATCTAAAAGAGAAGAAGAAGTAGAAGTCCCTCTAGTGAAGAGAGCGAAGGCTTCGGTCTTTTCTTCAGTCCTCTCCAACGAGTCTTCACACTCCCAAACTCGAGCTCTTATTTTAACTATTCACTCTCCTAGTGAGTCCATTCTTGCTGCTTGTCAGGCTCCTACTTTTGAGCCAGTTACTACTAATGCATCTAAGGGTAAGCTTCCTAAGCACTTTGTTATTTTTATTGAACCCAACTCACTTTTTTATTCTAACTTGTTCATTATTATTTTTTAAAGGCCCCTTTTAAGCCACCTCCTTACATAAAAATGACAGTGGAGCAAGTGATAAGTATGATAAAGAGAGGCTTCAAACGACCTTCCTCTTTCACTGTCACTCCCTCTCCTTCTAAAAAGCAAAGACTGAGTGAGGGGGTTTAGCGAGCGAGCCAAGGGCTAAGGCTCCTGCTTGTGAGGCCTCGCCCGAGCACCGAGATACTCATTAAGGGGACGGTTTCCCACAAACTAAAGGCAGCTTTTGCCTAGCAATTGCAAATTAATCTTTAATCTTTTGTTTTGAATTTTAGTAGAGTCGCCACCTTTATTTTTAAAGGAAAAAGAAAGAAAACCCAATTTGACTCCAAAACATAACCCATAGATAAAATCACTAAACCGTCGAACTAGGATTGAGCTCGGGCTAGGTTTTCGGTTTATAATAACTCTCATTTTGGCTTATCATTTAACAATTGATTTATGAAAATAAATTTTCATGAACAGATATAAGAATGATACTTAAGAATGTATGATTAAAGCATAATATAACATATAATATAACATTTAAAGTAAAGAACATAAAATAAAAGAGGTTTAATACATCAAAAGGCCAATAACCGGGGATGTTAAATCTAGCCCTCAATAAGAATTCTAGGTTAACCACACATTTTCTAAAATAACATTAAAACATATTAGATTAAGAAAAAAGAGAGTTTTTGGTGTTTTTGGATTTGAAGTTATGAAACAGCTTGCCTACGTATCCCGTTGAATAAGAATCAAAACCCACGCAGTTTGATTTTAAGAAAATATTGATTGTGGTTCTTTTAATTGATTTATACCAATTAATTTTGAGGTATGAACATGATACCTTGGTTTAAGAGGGACACTTTCTTAGAAGGGGTCTGGTTTTACTTTGCGGGGGATGACTTCCTAGAGTTTCCCCGGATCAGAGTTCTACTTTGGATTATGAGGGATGCCTTCTTAGAGTTTGCCCGGATTGGTACAATGGTGATGCTTCTAGATTGACTCAAGGAAAGATCGTTCTAGGTCTTCTATTCCTCCAACTCAAGGAGAGTTGAAGACATCGGTTTGAAATCAAAGTGAGATGAACCACTCATGATAAAGAAAACTGAGTATTGGGAGAGAAAGGAGAGCCAACTAAGGAAAATTTAACTTAGTTGTTTTGTGACTCAATTAGAGTCAGTCTACTTTGAAGTGAAATTGAGCCTTGTATATTTATAGGGAAAAGTCTGAGGGAAAACCAAAATGAAATTTAATGTGGGATTCAAGTTATGGGTTTGGTTGCACCGACATTGAAGTTTGGCGACAGTGGGAACAAAGCTTGGCGACAACACTTGCTCTTGGTGGTGGTACCGCCAAGTGCTGCTTGTGGCATTGGCGGTGCCACCACCTAGGCATGGCATTGCCACTAATGCTAAGGGTAGCTGCCACCAGGCTTATTTTGATGCTTATCCGGTCTGATTCGCCATATTTGAAGTGGTTTGACCTCTGGTTAATGTTGATCAGTCTGGAATGGTCTAGTTTGTCTGTATTGAAGGCGGTTTTGACTTTCAATTGATTGCCCCTCAGTCTGTCATGACCTGAGTTTGCTTGGGTGCAAAATCATGTGTTCACACTGCTCGTATTGAAGTAGAACGGGTCCCTAGTGTGACCCAAGGAACTTCTGCCTCTATTGCAGCCGAAGAGAAAGCATAAAGGCCTATTGAAGAGGCTGCCGATCCTAAAGCAAATGAAGATGGACTAAGTCGAGCAAGGCCTAGCTCTGATCCTTTCCTTCAGAGGCTTCCTCCTTGGACATATCTGTGGGACTAAAGCAAGGACAAGAAACTTCATCCCTTATATGGATTAAAAAGATATACAAGTGTCCAAGAGTTAGAGAATTCAAAGATGAGGCTTTTAATAAACCTGGTAATCGAGGGGATCTTTTCTCTGAGGAAGGAAAAGAGTTGATAAATGTCCTGAAAAGAACCTCTACAATGAGGAATACAAAGGAAGTAGTGAAATGGGTTGCCGATCTTGCTACTGCCCTATCCACTATGCCTAAAGTCTCTAAGACATGGTCAATTCCTTCAGACAGCCTCATGCTTAGATTAATAGTGAGGCAAACTGCTGCAAGTACCTTCCCCGCTTTCATCTTTAATTTTTACTTCATTTTTTCTACGAACATCTTGTTTCCTTTAAATCCCTTCTGTAAAGTATTCGAGAGAGATATGAAGTGTATAACAAGCTAATGTCTGCGATAAATACTATATAGAGGCTTGCGACACTTGTTTGGAGTGTAGTAAGCAAGTAGAGATGCTTCAGCAAGAACTTGTGAACTTGCGCCAACAATTGCAAACACATAAGGCAACTCAACTGAAGCGAGCTTAGATAGAGAGATATGAGAAGGACTTGGAGGACTTTTATACGAAGCTGGATGAACTCAGTAATAAAGCTATGGAATGGCAAGATAGATGCCAAAAGAGTGAGGACTATGTCACTAAGCTTGGCAAACAACTAAAGGCTTCCCAAACATAACTCCGCCATAGAGCCAAGGAAAGTGAGGAGAATCTGGCTTACTTTAGGGAAGCCTAGAGAGAAAAGACCGCCAGAAAGACCTATGTGCCATGAAGGATAAAGAACTACAATTCAAAGAGGTCTTAAAGGAGGATCTCAAGAAAGCTTGAAAAGAAAGTGATACATATGCTGAAGAGATCAATAAGCTGAAACTTGCCCTTAAAAGGTTTGAACTTAGTAGGAAACGAACCATAGCCATCTAAAAAAGAGCCATCCATGTATATCTGGCTTCGAAGGACTTCCAAAAGAGGATGGCAACAACCTTATTGGCCATAGGAGTTGAGTACTTCAACGAGGCCACTAATGTTACTGCTGAGTTATATCTTGGAGTCCTTAGTAGGGTTAGTAAGAGAGACTTCGAGCTTTCTCCTTCTCCTCTGGCTTTCAAGGCAGGTCTAGATATAGGGTTGTCTGACGAGGAATTGGCTCATGAAATTTTTGATAAAGCACCATTGCCTCCTACTCCAGACTCCCCTGAAAAAGATCTCTCTATGGTCATAATGCCATATATTCCTCCATCTAACTCAGAGAGGTCTCCCTCTAGTTTATTACTTTCTCTTATATTTTATTACTATTTTTTTTATATGTAATTTTTCATATTTGTACATTTACTTTTTCAATAAATAAAGATAATTTTTTTTTACATATGCTTTCTCTTTATGTTTATGCCTTGTATGTTTTCTTTCGATTTTTGACTAAGTAAAATTCTCTATAGCAAAATTTTTCAATACTTTGAATATGAATCTTCCATTTACAACAAGTCTTTTAAGCTTGAAAAGAGATGTTTACTTAAAGAAACTTCAATGTAAGGATTTTCCCCATAATCAAAATACAAATCCCTTTCCTTAGAAGTCTTTCTTGCTAGAGAGGACTTAGAATTCCACCTCCTTAGAGGTCTTGATGAAATATGCCTCGCTAAATGAGGACTTAGAATTCGACCTCTTTAGAGGTCTTCATAAAATGTGCCTCGTGGACTTTTGCCTAGCTATACTAGGTTTTTTACCCTTGGAAGGGATGATGCATTGTTGTCGAGGACTTGGTTTCCCATCAAAATAGGACTTTTACGCTCATAAAGGATTATGCCTTACAGACTTTTGCATAGCCATACTAGGTCTTTTACCGTTGGAAGGGATGGTGCCTCGCTGTCGAGGACTTGGTTGCTTATCGAAATAAGACTTTTACCTTTAAAAGGGATGGTGCCTCCCGGATTTTTACCTGGTCGTACCCTCGATAGGGATGGTGCCTCATTATTGAGGACTTGGTTGTCTATCGGAATCGGACTTTTCCCTCAAAAGAGATGGTGCACGAACTTTTACCTAGTCGTACTAGGTCTTTCACCCTTGAAAGGGGTAGTGCTAATCGAAATAGGACTTTTTATTTAACAAGACGAGCAAAAATGGGAGAAAGCTCATTCTTCATTGAAAATTTCATTTGTAGTACATTTTTAGGTGTTGAATATTCAAAGTATGAGGAACCTCTACACCTTCTAAAGTAACAAGCTTATAGGTGGCTAGTCCTATTATTACTTTTACTTGAAATGGACTTTCTCATGTTGGAGTGAGCTTTCATGTTCCTTCTCTCTTACTCGTTGCTTCAAGGTATATCATTACCAAGTCTCCTTCTACGAAAGCTCTATTTTTAACCTTCTTATTAAAGTAATTGATTGCTTTATGTTTATAAGCAGATAATTTGAGACAAGCAACTTCTTTCAATTCTTCAACTAGATCAAAGTCTACTTGTTGAGCTTGATCATTTTCTTATTCTCCACAGTAGTTGACTTTGCCATTTGCCAATCCTATATCCATTGGAATAATTGCCTCAATGCCATATGTCAGGCTGAATGGGGTCTCTTCAATTGGCTTTCTCGGGGTGGTTCGATATGCTCAATAGACATGTTGGAGCTCTTCCACCCAATTGCCTTTGCATCCATCCAGTCTCTCTTTTAACCATTTCAAGATGGTTTAATTGGTTACCTCAGCTTACCCATTAGATTGGGGGTGAGCCACATAAGATAAAAGTAGCTTGATATGGAGATCACTACAGAACGTTCTGACTTTGGCATTGTCAAATTGCTTACCATTACCAATACTATTCACTCATTTTTCTGACCAAATTGCCCTTGTGTGGTCTATGAATACCCCTTCCCTCATTTACTCCACACGCCTTGACTTACTAAGTTGAATTTTCCTTTGTAAGCTCTCTATTCTCCCTCATATTAATTTTTCTTATAAAAGCAATGTAATTCTCTTTGAATATAAATCTATTTCTCTAATTTTGATTGAATTACTAAAATAGAATATTAAATTTGGCCTTTTAAGCCCTAATTAATTATCATTGAATTAATCTAGCATTTTTTACCAGTTAAGTAATTAATTAATTAAGACACTGGACCTAACTCAAATTCCCAGAATAAAAAATGGAACCCTGGTTTGGCAAGGCCCTCCAATCGCCACCGCCTCCTCAAAAAGCTCCAAGAAATATAAAACTCAAACTTTTAGTTAGACTTACTAGCATAAATCAAATTTTGAATCAAACTCAAACTAACTTTTAAACTGATTTAAAATAAATAAAAAAAATCAAATCAAACCCAAAACCCTTTGCAAAAAGGGCAAACTACATGGATTTTAATTCCTATTCAAAGGAAAATGTAGGCATGCTTTTAAATGAAGCATCAAATCCAAAAATATTTTCTCCACTCTTTTCTTGTTTTTGCTCACCCTTTTCTCACTTTTGCTCTTATAAATTGGAGAATTTATGATTAACCTAGTACCTATAAAGGGTAGAGTTAATAGCTGAGATTATTGTTTGGAGTCATTTGTTTATCACAAAACAAGTCTCCCTCAGTCACTGCCATAGTTGACCCAGTATCAACCGTCTCTTCCAGATCATTGCTTCTATAGGCCAAATCGCTCTCCTCGCTCGTTAAACTCGCACCTTGACTACACCCTTCTCGGCTTTGTTACCCAGACACTCATCTTGAGCAATCTTTTTCAGTTCCACGATGTCCAGATCTAGCATCTTTGCCTCTTTTTGTTCAGTGTCCTCTAGAACCACAAAATGGTTCGGGCTTACTAGGTCTAGTTAGGTCATTCCACTAGCACAACTAGTGTCCAACTCCCATCCTT
Source organism: Aleurites moluccanus (assembly GCA_948193065.1). Taxonomy (NCBI): domain Eukaryota; kingdom Viridiplantae; phylum Streptophyta; class Magnoliopsida; order Malpighiales; family Euphorbiaceae; genus Aleurites; species Aleurites moluccanus. The sequence continues at coordinate 4,805 of CANXYC011539780.1, read as the reverse complement.
TTCCATTGTCACTATTGGTACCTGACCGGTCGGCTTGACATTTTTGCAAACACCGACCCTTACTTAATAGGGCAATGAAAAAAGGAGAACGAGGACAACTGACTACCACTAAAAGTTAGACTACGAGTACATATTGTATGATTGAAAATTGTCGCTGCGTACTACCTGTTACTTGCAGGTCTGACTGGTGCCTTCTCTCCAACAACTGCTTCAATCAATGTTAAGTCTAACTATGAGCCTGCAGCTGACTACTTATTGAAAGACCAAACAGGAAATGAAAAGTCGTACTACAACAACCGTAAACATTCCCTCCCCCCTCTGACTTTGATCAACTTGCCCACATAACATCTTTTTTTAGAGAAAAGGTCAAGGTGCTAAATGACTCTTGAAAGTCATCTTTTGTATTACATCAAGAGAAATGACATAGATAAGATCATTGCTTGAAGAGTTTCATTGTCGAATTATCTCGGAATTGGATCCTAATAGTAGCTGCTGCCCAAAGGTGCTTTATGAAAGTCGGTCCACAGCAGTGAAAGTACGATTGATTTTGTTGATCGAACGAAAACCACTTCTTACTTTTTTTTGCCTCTCTAGCTTGACTACTCTGTTTGCTTAACACAAGTGTGATTTAACCTTCACGGACTACTTGATTACCCTCCGGCTCGAAAGCAATAAGAAATGAATTGAGCTACGAGAAAGCCGTTGCTCATTAGCGCTTTAGTTTTCTTACAGGTTACTAATAAGATAGAAAGGGCTTTTTCTCATTTGTTTGATGATACCATATAAGGCTTTCTTCAATCAGCAAAAAAAAGGGATGGATTGAAAGTCTGATAAGGCTTTAAGAGATGGGAACTCCAGCGGTAAGAAAGAGTAACTAAGTAAATCAATCGGTGGATCACACGCACTTGTTAGAGGCAGAGACAGGGACATGCCTGACTATTTAGAAAGTATACAAGTGTTAAAAGAGTTAAGTCAGGGGACAACGGTAAATGTGAGGAATGGGATCTCCAAAGCTACGCACCCTTATAAAAAAGTTCACAAGCAAGGGACATGCCAAACACCTACCTTTCTAACTAAGTCCAACGCGAGGACTTTTAATTGACGATGTGTTCCATCGTCAGCAAGTGGTGGCTAATCGCCCCTTTTCCCTAAACATCTTAGGAAGTAAAGAGGACATAAACTCGTTCGGTAAGATTCTCTTAAAGGTAGGCATTTACCCAAGGCACTGATATTCTGAGTCTCTTAATTATACGTGTTTTAGGGATTTGAACATCTTATTCTTATGAGTGGCCTATATGAATATAAGCCAAGAGCAAGGATTCTGGAAAATAGAGTGAAAGGCGGCTCTAAACAGGATCCAAAGACGTTCAAATCTAGTTCCAATCTGGATATAAAAAAAGTGCAGTTCAATCATCGAAAGTGATATCTCTTTTAGTCCGGTCTTCTTTTCTCTTTTGAGTCAGGTTCTTAAGACAGGACAGGAAATCAGGTTTTCTGAAGAATCTCTCTCCAAGCCTATTAAGTAAAGTAAGTTAGTTCATGATTGAAACTGGACCTGAAAGAGACTAGACGTCTAGTAATAGTAGGTGCGCCTTCAGTTGAGGAGAGCTGTTCACAAGCAGTGGTTATGAGCTCTTTCTTGTTTTGGTTCAGAAGAGGCTCAACACCTTCAGTTGCACTAGTGGATTGAATAACCTTTTTTTTAGTGCCAACAAAGTGCATGTGTTATTTGTTAATAAAAACACGAATTTCGATAGGCTAGAGGACTCATACTATAAGTAGGACAAACGCCTTAAAAAAGAAATGAAAGGCATTTTTCCACTGCTCTAAGGAATCTCTTTCTTGGCATTTGTATTTAAGAGAGAGAGCTATGCTTAGGTCAGTTTCTTTAGTAAACTTATTTGGTAAATTAGAAGTGAACTTGAGGGGTATAAGCGGTAGTCCCTTATGAAATTCATAAAACATTCATATCTGGCATTTGAGGAGGTCAATCTTATATAAGTGTTGGAAGCTACTGCTAAGGTACTCCCTCTCGTCTATAAAGGATAGGCAATTGAGAGAGAATAGGGCGATAGCCCGATTTTGATTGAATAATCCTTTCCTTGAGGTATACCGAAGATATGAGTAAAAATAGGCAACAGAAGGGGAAGGATTACTGTGTTTTATTAGTGAGGGCAATTTCATTTTTTTTAATAGTTTGGTAGGGCTTTAAATAGTAGGCGGTTCGTATGTTTTTATGACCCTCAAAATAGTAAGTAGGAGGATACGCAAAGCAAGAGCTCTTGAAGTCTACCACTTCTTAATTCATCCATTTCATTTAGGCCCTACTAGGAACATGTAGATCTAGGGAACCTAGCTCGGGAACATCTTCTTACTAGTAGGGACTAATCACAGTAAGAGAGTCCAATCTCTGAAATAGAGCTTAGTTTCTCCATAGTAGTATACTAGTAGAAGGCATAGGTTATAACTTAAACCAATAGAGTCAGGACACCTTTATATTTAAATGGTGCTCGATGAAATGATCCAGATTCCATACTATGATGTAGGCTGGGGAGAGAGTTGCTCCGCAAAGCTGGGCATTCAGTGTTCTTATGGAGGAACCATACTAGATAGAAAGACGAAAAGGCCTTCAAAAAATAGTGATAGAGTGATGGGCAACCTTAGTCTATATGTTGCTTGTAAGCCACCAAGTACCAGTTTCGCAATAGTACTAGCGCAAAAGGAACGATCCTTCACTTGCTAATCGTTCACGAGTTAAACTCGCTCTCTTGCCACTCCTTTCACTCACTCGCTTGAGTCAGACTTAATCACTCTTTTTGTTTGAAGGATCATTCATTCTTCACTCTTTTGCCCCCGCAGAGAGCGCAACAACCAAGGTGCATATTATCATATAGAAACAAGCAAGCATAGCGAATCACATAGATAAGCCCCTACCTGCCAATGTGCGGGGGAGGGCGAAGCGCAAAGGGGATGGATGTCTGAGCGGTTGAAAGATTCGGTCTTGAAAATCAAAGTATTGATAAGAATACCAGGGGTTTGAATCCTTCTCCATCCGCGAAGTCATAAGTTCTTTCTTACGTTATCTATAGATAAGAACGAATATGATAGATGGAATGGGTAGCTTGTGTTATGATTTAGTCGGACTTTATCTTTTTCTCCCTGTTGGGGAAGGGTCGGATGGATTATTACCTTCGGGAGCTAAGTCGAAGATATCAATGGTCTTGTGAGTGGTTGATAAACTATGATTGCAGTTTTCTTTAGGAAGTCCCATAGTTGTGAGGCTTAACAGATAAAGAAAATGATGGATACTTCCACTAGTTGTGTAGAAGGTGACGACCCTAATGAATCGACTATGAAGCGAAGGGGATTTGGTGTTGAAAAAGATTCTCCCTATTCAGACATCGTGGAAAGTGGACCCCGAATTATGAAGGTTTGTACGTCGTTAAGAGAGCCTTTCAGGGGGTGCCCTTATTTAATTTTGACCAACATGGATGGAAATGAACTACCAAACCCTGTGAACTCGGATGCTGTGAAAAAATATTATTCTTGAAATCCGTGTATCTCAATTAGTTGAATTAATGAAAATGGTTTGATCCCTTTTCACAGCCCATTTTATTTTCAGAAAGATTGGGAAAGTCTCCTTCCGGAGGCATTCTCAGCAGGCTATTAGTTGGGCTCTGTAACATAGATACAAGAATCTAATTTTGGTGAAGCTGGAAAGGGTGTTTAATTATCCTATAGGAAAGAAGGAAGAAAGGGAAATAGAAAGAGCTCATTCGGATAAAAACCCAAAGAGGCGGTCTAGGTGAGAGCTAAAGCATTGGGAAAAGGATACATTGCTGAGTCAAAAAATACAAAAAAGTGCTTCGACAAAACTTAAGAGGTCGATGAAGCATCTCCTGGAGAATGAGTTCGATCTCTCATTGTTCTTTAGGAGCGAGGGCAAAGTTTGACACCATATGGGAAAAATAGAAAGTAATCCTAGCAGAAGTTGTGCTATACATCGTTAGGTTGGAAGAAAAAGGAAGTTCTTTTTTTATTATGTTACCCACTGTTTGTTCGACTTTACATCCTTTGTATCTTTTGACATTCCTAACCATAACATCAAATAAACTCCATGAAAGTTTTGTTTGCATAATCCAATTGTTGTCCTTTTTATTCTGTCGCTTAATCTAAAACATCGTGAATTCCCTTGCAAAACTCGTTTGTTCAATCATACGTGCACCTTAATCCTTAATCCTCATGTTTGTTATGTCAAATGAATATTGAAACAATGAAACAGGTGTAAGCCTTAGAAGCAGTTATGAGAATCAATCACAACAAAGAAAAACAAGAAAGCATAGATGATAAATATTGAACCTCAAAAAAAAAAATTGGACTCCACTCCAGGATGAACTCATTAATAGGATGTTCTTAAACCAGCCAATAAGATTCGCATGAGGGGATGGTTCATTCGAGCTCTATCAGAGGAGTTATCGTCTGCTCATTGAGAGGATTGTCTGAACCTAGAACATTATTGAAAAAACTTAATGGCCATCCTTCGAGAAGTGGTCATGTGTTATGACTGCACTATAAGAAATGTCTGCAGCAATCCAATCACCCAATCTGAGTATGGGGTGAAGGCTAGAACTAAGTCACAGAGTTTATTCCTTGCTAGTGAACCTGTTAGTCTATGATTCCATGCCTAGAGATGTAAGACCCTCAAATTTCATTTATATAACCTTGAATATATGTTGTTTAAGCATAAATAAAGTTGATTTAGACATTAGAATATCATACTTGCGTGATTTGACAAATCGCTAAAA
>CANXYC011539220.1:0-10963 GCA_948193065.1 Aleurites moluccanus | reverse complement strand
TTCACACTGATAACTCCCATTATCATTATAATTGTTACATTCTAATAAATTGGCATGATATCTGATAATGTCATTCATACTAAGATATATACATATGGTGAATTAGTAATGCATCTCATGTTTATAAATCCACTGAGTATTTTGTACTCACCCAACCATGTTGCACCATTTCAGGGAAAGGAGAGTGAGGCACGAGTATCCCGGCTACTTGTATATTTCCAGCCGCGGAGCAGATGTATAGTCCTTTCCTAGAGTAGTATAGATTACTCCATGATATTAACTATGTATATAAATATTTTGAGTATGTCTTATGGATATGTAAATGTATAATTATATGTTGTGATGTGTTTGAATATTTTGAGATAGGTATAAATATATGTCTATCTATATATTCATATTTTAACAGGGGTGCAGCTGATATGGTAAGTTTATATGATTGTGGCATATGGATAAATGATATTACAGGGAATTGCTATATGATTGTGATGTGAGTTGTGTTTGGATGTTGAAAAGGGATTTGATATGGATATTAGAAGTGTTGTGTTGTGTTTTCTGTGTGGGCAATGTTAATATTATAGGGGAGACTCTGTCCGATTTTCTGAAATCTCAAAGTGTTTTTTTTTAAAAAAAATAATATGTTATAAAATGATTAAATGAAATGAAGCATGTAACTTGGGTTCTTCGTGGTACTAGTATGTAAAATATTCCCGTGCCCTAGGATCGTGATAGCCCAATAATGTGGGTTGTGACAGATATGGTGAGATTAATAGGGTAGGATCCTCCCCGTACTCGGCGTACTATCACACGCACCTGGTTGTAGGCTCGTTTGAGAGACATGAAGCCTTTTAATGGGTAGTTTCCAGTAGCTAAGCCTACTGCTCGCCTCATGATGTTGATATTGAGGGTTTCACCTTTTCTCATACCCATTAGGATATTATGGATATGAATATCCTTCCTAGCTTACTGGATTTGTCATAGCTTGATTCATATGATTAGACTAGAGCTGTTCTGAGCACTATGTACAGGGAGATGACTGATCTGTCTCATGAAGCACTCATTTCCTTCGGAGCGACATTCCTTATTTAGGAGGTAAATTTCTGTTTTGTGCCTATTTTTATTATAACTGTCTGCTTATTTAACTATCTGCTTTGTCTAAATGTATGCTTATCTTGACTGTCTACTTGTCATTTTTTAGCTCTGAGTTTATGAGTATTTTTCCCACACTTACTCCTACGTTGGATGCTCCTCGACTAGATGTGTTTCCTATTGGTATCGAATGAATAGGGAGCACAGGATGGCACCGCCTAGGCGTGACTTTCGCAATGTCAGGGCATTTTTAGTAGTTTGGCTCTTTCCCAGGTATTTTTTTACTTTTTCCTTCTTTTAAGTCTGACTTGAGGCTCTGACTATGACTTGCTTGTGCAGAGGCGAATGACCCCTTTTGCGACTAGGATTGAGATGATGACTACTATGTTGCACAATTGTTATCTTATGTCATTTTCATGGGTGCTGCTTCGCTCTCCATTATATATATTGTACTATCTAAGGGAGAGAGTTAGAGTTCATACATTGGGGGAGTGGGCTACCCTTAAACATCCTCCAGTTGATATGAGATGGGATTCTGACATCCCTACTTCAGAGGAGTCCTATGGTGGTTCACCCATGCTTTTATTTCTTAAGCTTGAGATTCCTTATACAGAGTTCTGTCAGACTCGTCCAATGGGTCATATTAGGGATCCATGTCAAGTTTATGCTCGTTCTACTAGTCCTTCTACTCATCCTGATATTCCTAGTATATGAACATCTACTATGGCTCCTCCAATAGCTGGAGATCTGAGTTCTAGTGCAGGAAACAAAGAGGAGGTTGCCTTTAACCCTTTTTTGGAGATTACAGGGTAGATTTCTTATATGGGAGGCAATGGTCAGATGAAGACTTACCATGTTCCAGATACAATTTATCATCTTGTCCCAGACTTCCCTAAGAACATTACGGTATATGTCTTCTTCTTACCTCTGAAAATGATCATTTGGAAATATATATTGCTTAAACTGTTTACTATGTCAATATAGGTTCCAGTTGGCTATATTCAATGAACTTATCAGATGGGACACCTGATAAAGATAGTTATCACTTTTTTACTGACTCAGATGAAGGTTGACAGATAGGCCTATTAGTAAGAGGACCTTTGCCGTCGGAGGAGGAGAGACTGAGATTTTGATTATGCTTTCTATTTTCTAAATTTTTTGAACTTTTCTTAACTATACATGATGCTTATGTTCTCATGATAAATGTATGTATGATATGACAGTTATGCACCCTTTATTTTTAAATGGATTTTTATGCAACTGAAGTTTTCATGTTGTCGTGTATAATTCATGCAATTTTGATGCAAGGTCGTGCTTAAAATTTTATGCAATGCATATCTGAAAATACCCTGGGATTTCTATTTGGGAGTCCTACAACTTAAAACCCATAAAAGCAGAACTGCCAACAAGAAGAAAGGGAGTTGCCATTAGCCAGAGGAGGAGTTGCCACCAAGATGAAGAGGAGCTGCCACCAAGGGCAGCTTGTGCAGCTGGCGATGCCTCCAGCTCCACAACAAGTTTCCACCAAAGTTTTAGTTCACTCCGGATAAATTTTTTGCCTCTCTATAACCCTTTTTGCTCTGGAAAAATCATTCTTGACCTGTCTTTTGCTTTTCAGATTTTTTATTTAAATTCTCTCTACTTTTATTTTTAGTTTATATTGTTTCCAAATTGAATCCTACTTCAGTCACTATATGTTCCTATAGACCAAAAACTTGGATAAGGTTGATAAGATGAATTTACAGGTATGGGATCAATTATGTTTTAACCCTAGAGGTAGTAAAAGTAAACTGAAAATTTCTGGATGCTTGTGTGAACTTTTGGGATCCGGTTGACCATGTATTTCGCTTTGGAGCTAGCATAGAGGAGATGTGCCCCACCTTTGAGGAGTTCAGTGTTGTTCTAGGCAGCAACCCAGATGTTGCTTTGGCTGTTCTGGAGTCTAGGGTTTGGCATTTCCTATCTTTTAGGAAACTGCTTAGTTTGGGACATAATCTAGCTAGTTCCATGGTTCATGGAGATAAAGTTCACCTCTCTGCATTGATTACTAAGTTTCAAGACCTTAAGGATCCCAGAAGGCATAAGTTCAAAATGCTCGCATTGGTTTTTCGTCTGACTGCTGGATTTTTGTTGTTTAGTTCTCTCGGCTAGGGAGATATTGAGGTAGTGGAGTTAGTGGCTCAGATGGAGCAGGGGTGTTCCATAGCAAGTCTAATTCTGGCTAAGACCCTTCTGAGTTTGGATGTTGATTACAGAGTGTAAGGGTCATGGTCTGTGAACTCAATCATTCTTTAGGTATAACACTTTCATCTTTTCCCTTGGTTCTTTTCCTACTTAAACTCCTATAGTTTCTAATTTGTGAATTTGGGATGACTTAGGTCTGGTTAAAGGATCATCTCCAGGTAGTTGGTCCTACAGCTAGGTTATCTTATTCTACTACTAGGTACCACATGTGCCAGACTCTTATTCGCTTTGACTCATAGAGAGAGTGGACTGTTTGGCTATTGGAGCTAGATCCAGACAATATTTTATAGTATTGTCCCTAGTATGAGATTGGCTTTTTCATGATGATGAGTTTTGGATATAGGATAGTGTACGTAATGGGCATGGGGCTAACCACCTTCTACAGGGGTATCAGGATTCTGTGGCAAATGGGTCAGTCATAGGGTATTCCACCAGACGAAGTTGTTTTCCCTACATCTATGATTAATGCTGTTGTGGCTTGAGCTATAATGAATTGTTGGAGGAGGTCTATGGGCTTTGTTAGACTAGCTGGTTTATCAGACAAGTTAGAAGGGTATGATGTTTGGTTCATTACCTCAGTTTGGCCTACTGAGAAGATTAGACGATCCACCTTGATAAAGAAGCTAGAGGCAGGGATAGAGACAGATGACAGAGCTATGACTACTATAGAGACATCAATTGGTGGAGTGATAGAGACGGTGGAGACAGATAAGGAGACTATTAACACTAAAGGTGCGGAGATGACGACTGCAAATAAAGCTTTTTGATAAAACGCTTAGAAAGAGACCAGTTGATGATGACATAGATGACTTAGATGCTAAAAGAGATATCCATCTTAGGAGGAGGAAGAGGACTTGTAATTAGGATTTTTTGGTTTTTTGTTTTGCTTCTGTCTACCTAGGATTAGATAGAAATTTTATTTTGACTTGGATGCTTTTGATATTTGGTTTAGACTTTGTGATTTGTATAAAACGAGATGGGATTTTTTTTGGTATTGACTAGGATGAATGGAATTATCATGTCCCAATTTCGGAACATAACCATCCTAGGATGCAAGAAATACTAGAGGCGACCGGGATCCATAGAACCTAGTATCATATTCAATAATCCATTACTATCTTATTTCTATCTAATTGTAATAACCCAACTATTTTCGTTATAAGTACTGTTAAGAATAGTAATGAGAAACGAGTATCGGTAGAAATTTTCTTTTTTTTCAAATAATTAACGAAACATTTAAATTGAAAATGAACATGGAAAACATAAGTAAAGACTTAAAATATTATAGGGAATTAAATTTGAAATTAAAGTAAGAAGAATTATAGGATTACTGAGTGAAAACAAACCGAAAAGCCTAAGTTAAACCTAGTTAGAGGAGCATATTCTAAAGAATTTTTAATTAATTAACAAGAAATCCTTTTCCAAATTTTATTTTTCTTATATGAGCATAAGTATTTAATGGATGAATTAAAAATATAATCTAGAATTTAACAAGTACATAGAAATTAAACACAAGAAAATGGAATGGAACAAATAAAGATAAAATGGCAAATTGGGAAATATTAAGACATTATAGATTAATTAAGTTTAATTAATTAGCAATTAGCATAAAAAGTCAACAAATTGGTCAATCATAGCCAGCTAAATGGGATTCTCATCACCAAGTTTTTATTTTATTTTCTTTTCTATAATTATAAGCAACTACTTATGCATCTTATTAGCCATACAAAATAAAATTTATACAAATAGAAAATTTGACATCACCATACTTATATAATTAATAAAAAAAAATTCTTTTCTTTTCTTGAATTAACAAAATTTCTATTGGCTAAATTACATAACAAAAAGTCTATAAATAAACAAAAAAAAAAAAAAGAATTATACATAGTTTCTTGAAGTGGCCGAACTCCTCAAAGTGCCTCCTCTTCAAAGTCTTTCCTTTTCCAACCTCTAATCTTCAACTTTTCTCCATTTAAACAAAATTTTCCTCATGCTAAAGTGGAGAAACTTGATTAAAGAAGAGTTGAGTGATAGAAAAAAGTTCATAGGGTGAGTAGAAGAAGAATTGTCTAGGTGAAATTCAAAGGCTAAAAGAAATTCTACAAGAACAAGGTGAGTTACTTCCTTTGTAGTAGTTTTTATTTTATTGAAATTAGAGATATAAATTTTGATGGATTAAATGAATAGAAACCTGAAATAGGGTTTAGTAATATTATATTATGTAAAAAAAATTTAAGTAAATAAATCAGCAGAAAATAGAATGAAGTTAGGAATGCATGTAGATTGCAAAGAAATTCTGAAATGTTAACTTCTGTGAAATTCCTGCAAGTTAACAGAACTTTGGGGTAGAAATTTCGTGGACTTAAAGGTGAAATTTGAAAGTTTATAAAACATAAAGTTTGTATATCTAGGTCTTATATACATGTCTCTGAAAAATCTCTGCAAACTTTCAAGTGGTTAGGAAGAAATATGGCCATGAGTGAGACTGACTTAGAATGCTACCCTAAACTGTAAAGCTTCTAAATTTTGTGAAATTGGAAATCTTAGATTCAGAATTAATAAAAGTGAAAAACATGAAATATGTTAATTTATATATCTTCTAAATTTCTATAAAACAGTTTTACAATTGAACATCTATAATTTTAGTTATAATGAAAAGTTTAGAGTCTGCTCGGACAGATGTTGCAAGAGTGTAGGGCAGAGTTTAAAAATTCATTATAAATTGTGTAGTGATCAGAATGGTCTCAATTTTGGATATGTTATACTTTGAAATGTCTAGTTTCACTAAAAAAATAATTGTAGAAATTTAATAAGTATAACTCAAAATATGTCTAGGAGAACCTAGGCTGCCAGCATTGGAAATCCTAGCTAAAACCCTAAGATTTGGGAGAAATGTAAAGATTCCTTTCTTAGAATTTAATTAAAATAATTTCATACTAATTGAAGTCTAAATTGAAATTTAATTTGAATATATAACTTCCAAAAATAAGGACAATGATGATGAAGAGTTGGAGTACCCCTATTGCTTTGGTTAATTTAGGAAGAGAATAGTTAGCATATTTTGGTTTAGAGGTGAATAATGTACAAATATTAATGATTTGTCTTACTCCATTGGAATTATTGAATCCTTCTACTTTGGACTTTTATTTCATTATAAATTGGCTTTGCTAAAATTTGATTATATTTATATATATATATGAATTACATGAACTTCCCTAATTATTTTCATTACTTGAATATCTCTTCCATTGACTCTTGATTATTGATATAGAACCTTAAATGTGATTATTTGTTATTTGGCTATTCTATGTGAATCCCATTGTTATAATGATATGATTATGACAAAAAATCCCACCAATGGGGTAAGGTTTACTACATTAGCATTGTGCACAATGAATATTTTATGCGTACCCTAGCTAAGAGGAGGTAAGGTCCTGGCCATAAGGTCTTATCAACCTTATGCTCAAATTGATTGATTGTTACCGAGATATGTAGCTTTTCTATGTGTATTATATGGACCCAAAATTTTATGTCATACTTCTTACTATTATTATTGACTTACTGATTCATTGAGTAATGACCTATGTGTTCCATATTTCTTTATTAGCATCATCTCTATCTATTTATTGTTAATCAATATTCTCAAATATATCTTGTTAGTCTTTCTTTATTATTGAAAAGAATTGACCTTATAGTATAATATATGTATTTTACTCACTGAGTTATGCTCACATTGTTGTGGTTTTTTTTTTACAGGAACAACTTAGATAGTGATGGTTCTAGCTCTCTTTCTTCTTCTCCTAGGAACCTATATTATCTACGTACAGTTTGGGATATTTTGGATATTGTAGCAATTCTAGAATTCAGCTCCATGATTTTGGCTTAGATTTTGCCATATAAATTTGTAAACACTTAATCAAAGAATACTTTGAAATGTAAATATTGAATCTAAATTATAATGAATCTAGTGAAGGTTATCTGAATAATTATGGAAGTGTTTATATGTATTTTTGGTATATTGGAGTTGAGGGTATAAGGAGTTTTATTGGGAGTGGAATTTTTCTACAGGCTGTGTTTTGTTAAAAGACCCAATTTTGAGTTGGGAACAATATGTAAAATATACGAGAAACTATGGTAGATTTTTTCGTACATTGATAAGTAGGGGTTCTACGGGTGTAGGTGGCCTTATGCCTTCCTTGTGTCTTAGGACCGTCATATCCCAAAAGTGGGATGTGACAAAGTTGGTATCAAAGTATGAAATAAAATATTAAAATATTTATATGATAATTAACTAATATAAATTATAAAACAATCATGGAGCTTAGGAATTCCTATTTCGTCAATTGCAGTCGTTCCTTATGTGTTTGTTTTCTGTGTTAACTAATAATTGATAAATTTTTCTATAATGTGCTAATGAAATATGCCGCCTAAACGAGGCAAAGGTAGAGGATGAGGCTGGGGTAGAGGAAGAGGTAGGGGAAGAGCTGATCTTCCTTCGATTGGTATACCGATAGAGGCAGAGGAAGCCTCTAATGTTGCTCCAAATAGAGAGGAATATGTTGAGCCACCCAGGGTTAGAAGAAGGGGAAATGAGGAAGCTCTACAATAAGAAATTGAGCAGTTGAGAAGAGAGAATGAAGAACTTAGAAAAGCCAGGCAAGATCCCATTCTAGCACCTATTCCACCAGTGCCAGTACCACCACCAGTTCCTCAAGATGGATTAGTTCCCAGGCAGGTTGCCAGGGGTTTTATTGAGAAGGGTGGAGTGACAATGTTCAGTTCCAAGGGGAAGAAGGAGATGAGCCAAGTGCTTTTCTTGATCAAGTGGAAAAAGTGATCAGACAACTGCCATGTTCAAATGCTAGTGCTATTGAGTTAGTGGGGCTATTACTGAAAGAAAATGCCTGGAGCTGGTTTGAGCAGCATGTCAAGGATCGGTTATATGGTGAAGATCCTCCATCTTGGGAACAATTTAAACAGAGTATGATTGATGAGTTCCTTACTAAGGGTGAGAGGGAGAATCGGATTGCACAGTTTTAGCAGTTAAAATAGAAGAACATGAATGTATCCAAGTATGCCAAGGAATTTATCCAGCTGAGAAAATTTGCAAAGAGTATTGTTCCAACTAAAGCAGCTAAGATAAATTGGTTCAGGTGGGGATTATATGCTCTATTACATAATTCCCTTGTGGCTACAGAATTTACCTCATTGACAAAGCTCATTGATAAGGCTAAACAGATAGAAGCAAAATATACGGAAGATAAGGCAAAAAGAAGCATAGAAAAAAAGGGGGAAGTAGAAGCCAAAATGGTTATAACAAAGAAGGTAGTAGCAGAGCACCATTTGGGTCTACTGATGTGAGTTCTCGGTCTATTCAGAGACAGTCTATAAGGGCTTATAGTAAGAATCAAAGTCAATCCGATGTGGCATCTTCAGCCTCCAGAGTGCACTATTCTAGTGTTGGCTTAGATTGGACTACATAGAGTTCTCCTACATATACTCAGTGTGGTAAGAGACATTCAGGACTTTGTAGATGGAATACCGATGCTTGTGTGAGGTGTGGCTAGCAGGGGCATTTTATAAAAGACTATCCATTGATGGATAATCAGAGGAGTGCGACAACTAGTTCTCAGCCTATAGTTCAAATGAACAAGAATGGTAACCGGGGCAGTTCTGGTAAAGGCAGAGGGCAAGGAACTAGTCAGAGTGCAGTACAGCCACCAGCCACCAGCGGGCAAAGGATAGGGTATAGTGTTTGCTCTGAATTAGCAGGAGGCTTATGCCTCTAATACTACTGTAACAGGTATGGTTTCAATACATAATAAATTAGCTAAAGTTTTATTTGATTCGAGAGCCACTTATTCCTTTGTATCACCGTCTTTTGCTAAAAGATTGGAAAATGGTAGTAGAATTCTAAACATACCCTTAGAGATTTCCACACCCCTAGGTGAGGTCATAGAAGTGAATCATGTATATGACTCTTGTATAGTTGATATTGAGGGTAGACCACTTCCAGTGAACTTGATTGAACTACCGGTGCTAGAGATTAATGTGATCCTAGGAATGGACTGGTTATCTACTCATTTTGTAATTATTGATTGTAACGGAAAAAGAGTTTAATTTAAACCTGAGGGGTAGCCAATTTTGTATATAAAGATGAAAAGGATGATAAGGTGAAAATTTTAATTTCAGCTGTTGGGGCAAGACGGCTTTTAAAAAAAGGTTGCCAGGTATACTTAGCGAGTGTGATGGATACTCAGATGACTTCACCAGGAGTGGATCAGATTCCAGTGGTTAGAGAATTTCTTGATGTGTTTCCAGAGGATTTACTTAGGTTGCCTCCAAAAAGAGAAATTGAATTTGAGATAGAGGTATATCCGAGAACGAATCCCCTATCCATCCCTCCCTATAGAATGGCTCCTTCAAAATTGAAAGAATTGAAAGTACAACTGCAATAATTACTTGATAAGGGTTTTATCCGACCTAGTAGTTCACCGTGGGGAGCTCCTGTACTATTTTTGAAGAAAAAAGATGGGACTCTTCGCATGTGCATTGATTACAGACAGTTGAACAAGGTGACTGTCAAGAACAAATATCCTCTACCGAGGATAGATGATTTATTTGATCAACTGTAGGGAGCCAACCATTTTTCAAAAATTGATCTGATGTCAAATTATCATCAGTTGAGGATCTGTAAAGAGTACATGCCGAAAACAACCTTTAGAACTATATATGGCCATTATGAATTCTTGGTTTTGCCATGTGGTCTAACCAATGCTCCAGCTACTTTTATGGACCTGATAAATCGGGTGTTTAAACCGTTTTTTGATAGGTTCATCATTGTTTTCATTAATGATATACTTATCTATTCTAAAAATCAACAAGAGCATGAAGAGCATTTGAGAACAGTATTGCAAACATTGAAGGAATGCCAATTATATACAAAATTGTCTAAATGTGAATTTGGGTTGAATGGAGTGTATTTCCTGGGACATATTATTGACAAGGATGGAATCAAGGTAGATCCTAAAAAGGTTGAGGTTATAGTTAATTGGCCCCGACCTACCAATGTGACTAAGATTCGGAGTTTCTTGGGTATGGTTGGGTATTATCGGAGATTTATAAAGGATTTCTCTCGTATAGCTGCTCCATTGACCAAATTAACCAGGAAGCAAGTAAAGTTTCAATGGGATGACACTTGTGAAGCAAGTTTTCAAAAACTCAAAATGTGTCTCACTATTGCTCTCGTACTTGCTTTGCCTTCGGGTTTAAGTTAATTTGTAGTGTATTGTGATGCATCACGAGTGGATCTGGGCTATGTACTTATGCAGCATGGGAAAGTTATTGCTTATGCTTCTCGATAGTTAAAGAAACATGAATTGAACTACCCCACTCATGATTTGGAAATGACAGCAGTTGTCTTTGCATTAAAAATTTGGAGACACTACCTCTATGGAGAAAAGTGTGAGATATTTACTGATCGTAAAAGTCCTTTGTAATAACCCGAACGATTATAGTGGAAAACCCAAATCGGGTAGGAATTTTTTTTAAATTCTCCAGGGAGCAATAACCGAAAATTTATCAAGGACAATGGAAAATAGACATTAGAGTGAATTATAGAATTTAAATGAGA
>CANXYC011539188.1:0-13361 GCA_948193065.1 Aleurites moluccanus | reverse complement strand
TGGATGAGTTTTGTGAAATTGTGGAGGTCCAGAGGGATCTGTTGTTTTGAGTTGGATGAGATTGATTATAGAAGTGTTTATAATATGTTTTTAGCCAGGGCATGCTCCTTAAATAGAGGAGATGCTGCCCGATTTTGTTTGCATTGCTTAAGCAATATTAAGCTGATTTGTTTATGCATGCCATATAGTTTAATTAATGGGTTCTTCGTGGTATTGGTAGCAATAGCATCACCCGTACCCTAGGACCGTCATGGCTCCTAAGTTGGGCTGTGACACATATGCATCATCTATAAACCACAATATATTATTCATTTTAATTAGTTACCATCCATTATGTTATTCTGTCATGCATTTTGTAATCATTTTGCAATTGGCTGTAACATTCACATATTATATCATAATACCATCATATAACTCAAAATATCATCATCAATATATCATAGACAATGTTCATCTCCTAGCTAACCCAATACATACCCATGGAGCAGCTAGATAATAAACACCAAAAATAATAATACAGAATAAAAAATATGCATCAAACAGTCTGTAACAGAAATCCTCAGAGAAACAAAAAACTGGATTTTGCAACCTACTCCTCTCCTGAAATAGGTAAACAATGAAATGGTGAGTATAGATAATACACAGAGAATTTACATACATCATAACAAATAATAGGCATCAAATAAACAATGGTATCAGTCAATAGGATAACAGTATATAGTATAAATGTCAAGATACAGTATATCCAAAGAATAGCATATAGGCTCGGAATCATATGGAAAGATAGATAATGAGATGGACTGTATGAAAAGAAATCATATAATCTCCAGTAATTCGTAGCAATATGAACCATGTAGGTCTCCAGTAACATATATGTATCAATGAGGATAAGGCTGATCAGGCCCTATGGCCAGGACCATAACTCCTCCTAGCTAGGGTATTAGTAATACAATGTGCACATCGCCGATAATATTTCCCTACTACCATGTCGGATCGGTAGCTCTACCAAACCATTTCAGGGTCAATAACGAGGGATAACATAAGCGACAATGGCATCCATATATCAGTCAATCCAATAACAATCAATTTTGTATCAATCAGTACAGTAATCAATATAATCAATGGCAATGCCGTATACAATATACAATCAATGATAAAGAGTTTAATAATAAGGAAAGACATAAAACAAAAGTTGGTTCGGTAGCGAAAAACGGTAGGTCAATTGGTATGCCAACGTCGTTGGCGACAATGGCATTCAAATGGTAAGCTTATGGCATCCAAACTAATAGGCCAATGGCAAATGAACTAGGCATTTCATCAAATATGTGGTGGGCATACAATGGCAAGCCAATAGGTTAGGTTTTGGTTCAAATTTGACTTGCCCATTCAAATCAACAATAAACCACATTGCAATAACAAGATAGGTATTCAAAGAAACACAATTAAACAATGTCAAATGGATCAAATTGGCAAGGAAATACATGGCAAAATAAAGCAAATTCCAAAGGCAAATAAAGGGCAATGTGATTCGGCCAAACTAGGTTTTTCACAATTGGTTTCCAATCAATAATTCAATCATTTAGTCATGTTAAATGATGCAATATAAACTCACCTAAGCCTCTAAATAGCCTTTACATAAGCCAATTCCACCAATTCCAACAAATAGCCAAAATAGGTTACTTTGAAATTCACCTTTGGTCAATCTCCAATTCTACTTAGTTACGTAAACACATCCAATTGACTAATTCTAATATCAATTAACAAAAACAAACACTAATTCATCAAGTCATATCTTACAACTTCAAAATAGCCAACCAATTTAGGGATTTCATCAAATTTGGATAAATTGGTGCAAATTAATTAGAAACCCATTCAATTGGACCTAAATAACACCTAAATAATCAATCAAACTAAACAACACTCATTCTTACCTCAAGATCATCAAAGTGGCTGAATCCTCCCTTTAGTTTTTCCTTGAAATCCTTAGCTCCTCCAAGCAAACTAATGATGGAAATGGATTAAGCTAAGTGAGAAATCAACTTTTCTATCGAATTTCAAAGGATTTGGTTAAGAATTGAAGAAGAAAATGAAAAAGGAAGATCAAAGGATGATTCGCCTAAGCTACAAAGAAAGAAGAAAAATGAAGCAAATATTCTAAGTATTCAAATATAAAGAAAAATCAATTGGCAAATTACAACTAATTCCCCGAACTTTCGTCCATTACACTTTGGTCCAAAATCTTCTGTAATTTATTCTGTCAATTATGTCTGGAATTAGATATCAGAGTGAGGAGTCAATAGGCTTATTTTAATTTATACTTATTTATAAAAATAGTTTTGGAGTCATTCTGTAACCCCGACCGATCACTTTTCACTATTCACCTTAAACTTCCATTTATTTACAAAAATGCCATTGGTTACTTTTCAGTATTCCTAAATGATTTTCACTTCTTTCTTTTTTACCAAAATTACACATAAATTATAGTCATCTTTTACCCCCAAAGTCAACTTTAAAAATTCTTCTGTTGACCGGACTACTAATTTCTCGGCAGTGTTCCTGACACCGCTGCTTTCCTGAAAAGTATCAAGTTTGCTTTCTAACTGTATTTCAAAAATTATTTCCCATCATTTCAAGACTAATGGACCATATACTAAGAACTAATTCATGCATGATAGTTATAACTTTCTAGGGTATTATATTCTACCCCTTACAAATAAATTCGTCCTCGAATTTAAATAAAAACATACCCCACTGCTGGAATAGGAATGGGTATCTGCTCCTCATCTCCTGCTCTCTCTCCCATGTGCACTCCTCCATCATCTGGTTCCTCCAAAGCACTTTAACCATCGGGATCTGCTTATTTCGAAGCTGTCTAACCTGTCTATCAACAATCTCCACAGGTAGCTCCTCATAAGACAAATCCTCATTGAGATCCACATCCTGAACCTCCAAAATGTGTGATGGATCATAAACATACTTCCACAGTATCGATATATGGAATACTAGATGTACGTGGCTCATACCAGGTGGAAGAGCCAATCTATAGGTCACACTACCAATCCTCTCAAGTATCCCAAACGGGCCTATAAATCTTGGTTATAACTTACCCCTCTTCCCAAATCTCATAACACCCCTCATCGGTGAGACCTTTAGGAAGACATGATCACCAACTGAAAAATGTACATCCTTCCTCTTCGGATCAGCATAACTCTTCTGCCTACTGAAGGAAGTCCTCATCCGCTCTCTGATCATAGGAACCTTCTCTATAGTCTCTCTTATCAACTCCGGTCCCTCCATCTGCTTCTCTCCCGGCTCCACCCAACACACTGGAGATCTGCACTTCCTACCATATAGTACTTCAAATGGAGCCATACCAATAGAAGAGTGATAACTATTATTGTAGGAGAACTCTATCAATGTCAAATAATAATCCCGGTTATCTTTGAAATCCAGAACACATAATATGCGCATATCCTCCAAAGTATGGATCGTCCTCTCCGACTGCCCATCAGTCTACGGATGGAAAGCAATGCTGAATCGTAACAGGGTACCCATAGCCTCTTGAAACTTCTGTCAAAACCGAGATGTGAACTGTGTACCCCTGTCTGATATGATCACCAAAGGAACTCCATGAAGACGCACAATCTTATCCATATATAACTGTGCGTAATGAGCTGCTGTATAACTAGTCTTAACCTCCAGGAAATGAGCAGACTTCGTCAACCGGTCAACAATCACCCATATAGAATCATATCCCCTCGAAGTCCTCAGTAGACTAACTATAAAATCCATGGTAACTTGTTCCCATTTCGACTATGGCAACTCTATCTCCTGAAGTAGCCCTGATGGCTTCTGATGCTCAAACTTAACCTGCTGACAGGCTAAGCATTTAGACACAAATTGAGCAACATCTCTCTTCATCCCAGGCCACCAATAAACATCCCTTAGATCATTGTACATCTTGGTAATCCCTGGATGTACACTGTATACAGAATAGTGAGCCTCTCTCATAATCCAATCCCGTAGCCCATCAAAGTCTGGTACATAAATATGCTTCCCACATCTCAATATCCCATCCTCCACTGTAAACTCTGTCATCCGTCCACTCTATACCTCTCCCTTAACCTTCAATAAATAAGGATCCCTGTCTTGAGCCACTTTAATATCATCAATCAATAGTGACTTTGCCCGAAATTTGGCTATAAAAGCCTGGTTCTGATTCTGGGATCCCAACTCCAACTCTACTCCCAAATCTGCCAACTCTCTCATCTGTCAAATCAATGGCCTCCTGCCAATCACAATATGAGCAAACTACCCATCGATTTCCTACTCAAAGCATCAGCCACTATATTGGCCTTCCCTGGGTGATAGAGAATCTCGCAGTCATAATCCTTCAGAAGCTCTACCCATCTGCGCTGCCTCAGATTCAGATCCTTCTGCTGTAATATATACTGTAAACTCTTATGATCAATATATATCTCACATTTTGACCCATATAAATAGTGTCTCCAAATCTTCAAGGCAAATATCACCGTTGCCATCTCCAAATCATGAGTTAGATAATTTACTTCATGCTTCTTTAACTGACGAGAAGCATAAGCAATCACCCTACCCATCTGCATCAGTACGCATCCTAGGCCAATTCGTAAAGCATAACAATACACTGTAAATTTCTCCCCTTCAACTGGTAATGCCAATACTAGAGCACTAGTAAGGCAATACTTTAGAGTCTGGAAGCTACGGTCACATTCATCCGTCCAGACATATCGCTCCTATTTCCTCATCAGTCTAGTCAATGGATCTACAATCCGGGAAAAATTCTTCACAAACCTCCGATAATATCCAGCCATACCCAGAAAATTGCATACCTCTGAAACACTGGTAGGCTGTGGCCAATTAGCAACCACTTCAATCTTCCGAGGATTTACCTTAATCCCATCCTTGCATATAACATGCCCAAGGAAACACACCTCAGTCAACCAGAACTGACACTTGGATAACTTAGCATATAACTGATGCTCCCGAAGTGTCTGCAATACAATCCTCAGATGCTCTTTGTGCTCCTCCTCACTCCTGGAATAAATAAGTATGTCATCAATGAATACAATGACAAAAATTATCCAAATACGACCTGAACACCCTGTTCATAAGATTCATGAAAGCCGCCGGTGCATTAGTCAACCCGAATGGCAACACCAGAAACTCATAATGACCATAACGGGTTCTGAAAGCAGTCTTAGGTATATCACCCCTACTAATCTTCAATTGATGATACCCAGACCTTATATCAATCTTAGAACAATGGCTGGCACCCTGCAGCTGATCAAATAAGTCATCTATCTGAGGCAACGGATACTTATTCTTCACTGTGTCTTTGTTCAGCTGCCTATAGTCTATACACATCCTCAATGAGCCATCTTTCTTCCTCACAAATAGTACTAGTGCACCCCAAGGAGAATTGTTAGGTCTGATAAACCCTCTATCCAATAGCTCCTGTAACTGCACCTTAAGTTCCTTTAGTTCAGCTGGAGCCATTCTATATGGTGGAATAGATATAGGGTTTATGCCTACATGCACCTCTATCTCAAACTCAATCTCCCTATCAGGGGGCAATCCTGGCAACTCCTTATGAAATACATCAGGAAACTCCTGAACCACTGATATCTTATCCAATTGTACAGAAGACTTCTGTACATCCACTACATGTGCCAAGTAGGCTGAACAACCTTTCCCTATCATCCTCCTAGCTTGGATAGCAGAAATCAGGTTAACCCAGAACTCCCGAATATCACCCTGAAACTCAAACTCCGGCTGCCCCTCATGCTGGAATCTAACTCTCTTTCAATAACAGTCTATAATCGCTCGATGTTTCATCAACCAATCCATACCCAATATCACATCCAACCCTAACACAGGCAACTCTATCAGATCAGCACGCAAGATATGATCATCAATCTCAATAATGCAATCAGGGTAGTAATAATAAACATCCACACAATCACCCATAGGAGTGGCAATCATCAATGGCACATCTAATAACCTCCTCTCCTTATTCAATTTGGGTGCAAAATGTGGTGACACAAAAGAATGAGTAGCGCCCGAATCGAATAAGGCATCTGCAATCTTATTTTGAACCAAGATAGTACCTATGACAACATTGTCTGATCTTTGAGTATCCTGGGTGTTGACAATAAATACTTTGCCCTAGCCCCTACCAACTAAAGCCTGACTGCCACTAGGAGCTTGTCCTCCTCTGCCTCTGCCTTTAGCTGGAGCCTCTCTACCCAGATTCTGACTAGCCTGAACCACTGGTTGTGATACTGTGATAGATGGCTGCTGATCAGCATTCACTGGACAACTGTTAGCATAATGGCCTTGCTGTCCACACCTTAAACATGCACCAGTCCATCTCCAACATTCCCATCCATGCCTCCGACCACAATACCCACAAGTAGGAATGCCAAAAGTCTATGTAACTGGCCTCGAAGAACCCTAGGAGTAAGCAGGTGCTGATTGAATTTCTGGTTGTCCCCTACTCTGTATCCTCCTCCTCTGACTACTAGCAGATGATCTTTGATCAAATCGAGGTACAGGCTCTACCTACCTAGGATGGGAGCTGCTCTCTCCCCCTCCTAACCTATGATCCTGGACCACCCTTCCTCTTCTGGTCCCTCTTTGCCCTCTCAGTCTTGTATTTCTCCTTCATCTGAGTAGCCTTGTCTATCACTGTAGTCAAAGAAGTGAACTCTGTAGCTAACAAGGCATTATGAAGTGCAGCATGCAAACCCCTCTGAAATCTACTAATCAGGTCAGCCTCTGTAGGTACTATATGAGTAGCATATCTACTCAGTCGGATAAACTCCTCCGCATACTCCTCTACTGATCTGTCTCCTAGCTCAAGCTGCTCAAACCTAACCAAATTACTGGTATTCATACCCTCAGTGATAAACTCGTCAATCAAACCCTAACTGAACTCTGCCCAAATGGGTGGGTGCTCTCCATAAAGTCTAGTCTCCATATGCCTCAAGAACAAAGTCCATGCTTTACTCTTAAGCAATAGATCAACCAGCTCCACTGCCCTCAACTCAGAATAAGGTACTCTCCTCACTACCTTCTCCACCTCCTCCAAAAAGTCAACTGGATCTGTGCCTCTATCTCCTCTGAACTCAGGTAAGTTTAGTTTCAGAAAGCTAAACATGGAAACTGCACAAGAGCCGGTGCTATATGAATGGCCTCTGGTACTACTGCAGGAGCAGATGGTGATTGTGCCTGCTGTCTCCCGTCTAATCTCAGCCATCTCCCTCCTCAACTCCATCAAACCTCTCCTCATCTCCACCCTCCAAGGGTCATCGCCCCCTCTCAGAATCCTCTGAAGTCCGTCGGGATCGAGACATACCCTCTGATACACTAATCTCCCTTACTAGGGACTCATTGGAGGTAACCTCAACCTCTCTGGTATCTCTATCCCTACTGTCGGATATCTCTGTAATCTTTCTAGAAAAATTATAACAGTTTCAAAATATAGTAAAAATTTAGAATAATAACATATAACAGGCGATAATAGTAATAGACGACAAAGAAAATCCTATGCTTTATGGTATACTTAATTCTATCCCATTCTGTACTTAGTCACTATTCCATTGTGATTCAGTCACTATTCATCTGTAACCTAGATTCACAATCTGTAAACCTACTGCTCTGATACCATCTCTGTTATGACCTGGTTTCCCAGACCGCAACGGTCCTAGGGCACGGGAGATGCCAATGGCGACCTGCACCCGTAGAACCCAGTATCACATGCATCATCTATAAATCATAATATATTATTCATTTTAATTAGTTACCATCCATTTTGTTATTCTGTCATGCATTCTGTAATCATTCTGCAATTGGTTATAACATTCACATATCATATCATAATACCATCATATAACTCAAAATATCATGATCAATATATCATAGATAATATTCATCTCCTAGCTAACCCAATACATACCCATGGAGCAGCTAGATAATGAACACCAAAAATAATAATACATAATAGAAAATATACATCAGACAGTCTGTAGTTGTAATACCCTAGGAAGCCCCATCTTGAATCCATGATTTAATTCTCAGTTTATGGTTTAAAAGCATTTACATGATGGGAAATAATTTTAGAGACACAGTTAGGAAGCAAATGCAAAACTTTTGTGGAAATCGTCAGTATCGAAAATACTGCCGGAAAAATAGTGGTTCGACTAATTTAAGAATTTTTTACTCAAACCTCCGTGGATTAAATAAGTTAATTTTATGTGAAATTATGGTGAAAAGAAAGAGTTGAAAAATATTTTGGAACACTGAAAATGAGAGTAATGGCAAAATTATAAATAAAGGCAACTTTGAGAGCAATTTTTGAAATCAGTTGTTTGGGATCCAGAAATGACCCAGAACTATTTTTAAATGATAGAGCAACTTAAAATAAGGTATTTCACTCCCACACTTGAGGTTAAATCTAAACAGAATAGACATAATAAATTACAGAAAGTTTTAGGGGTAAAAATACAAATAAGAAAATTTTTGGACCAAAAGTGCAATTAAACAAAGTTGTGGGACCCACCAATTGAATCAAACAAAAATTTTAGAGAAATTAAAAGGGGTGGCCGGCCATGATGAGTCAACAATTGATTTTTGTTATTATTAAGTGATTTTTTCTTTTATACCAATAGAAAGTAAACATGTGGCAAGTCTAGAATTTTCCTTTGTCTTCATTAAATTCAAGTTGGTTTTGGTGTATGAAAAAAAAAGAAAGAAGAAGAATAGCTAGTGAGTTGCCGAACCATGAGTAGAAAAGAGGAATCAAATATTTTCTATTTTTTCTAAAGAAATCAACCAAAAGAAGATAGAAAATTGATGGAAGGAGAAAGCTTGTGAACAAAATTGATGGAATTTTAAGTTCAAATCAATTGAAGGAGTAAAAAGAAGATGAAATTCAAATATTTTGATTTGAGGTAATAATTCTAAACTTATCATTTTTAATTGTATTTAAGAGTTTTATAGTATGATTTAGCAACTAATTGAGGTAACTAAGCTAAAAATATTAAGAATAAGCTAGGGTTAATGTAGTTTCTGAATCTGTTTGATGGCAATAATTTTTGGCTATTATTCTGAGATTTTAATGACTGAATTTGAAGATGGTAAAAACATGAAAGTTGTATATAAATATATTATTTAGAGTCATGCAAAAGTAATTTGTGAAATTCGAAATGAGGGAAGAGTTATAGAGTAAAAACTATGACTGGCATGGAATTAGGTTTTCTAGAAAATGCAACAGTTTTTTTATTGCACATAATGATAGAGACATAATTAGAAGATGTGGTCAACATGAAAAGTGTTCATTTTATGTCTTATATATAATCTTGTAAAAGGGTTTTGAAATTAAAATTGTGGTTTATGGGATATTAGGTCACAAATATAAACTACGTGGAATGACTGTTTAATAGAACACAGGTTATAGAATTCTATTAATTTGAGGACCTTAAGTTTTGAATTAGAGAAAGTTTTAAACATGAAATATGTTCATTTATGTGTGATATAAATGAATGTAAAAGTTTTTTGTAATTGGATGAGTACGAAAGTTATTATAGGCATAGAAATAAGGCATGTTTGGATAGAGATTTTAGGGTAGTAATTTAACTTTGGAAATTCACTAATAATTGTACAGTGATCCAAAAATTCTGAAATTTGGATATATTATAATATTATGTGTTTTTATTCAATAGGAAAAGAATTATAGTAATTATTTAAGTATTTATTGATTTATTATCAAAATAATAGAATCTGCTAGAATAGGATTGCAGGCAGAATGCAGGGTAGCAGGGCTGATTATAGGCCTAAGTTTAAATTAACATCATAAATTGTGTAGTGATGATTTTAATGTAAAATTTGGATATGTTAGAACCTTATATGTTGAGTTTAATTTGGATAATAATTTAAGCAATTGGATAAGTGTAGAGAGAGATATGTGTAATAAAACACAGGCTGGCAGTAAGGTTCTTTATAGGCAAAATCCTAGTAACTTGGAAATTCGAGGAATTTTCTTTAATATAAGTATAAGTAATGTAATTTTATGTTAAATAGTATCTAAATGGAAATTAATTGGATATGTAGAGTCAATAATAAATAATAGATGTGATGGATACCATGAGAGATAAGGCAAAGAATTAAGAATAAAGGAAAAGAGAAATGTTCAAGATATAAGCTAAGGTGAGTAATGTATGCATCATTATGCATACTATGTTTGATTTGTTGACTAATGAATATGTTTCCTTCTTGGTTAAATGCCTCATTGATATTATTGATCATTCTTGATCATTCTCAAATATTGGAATCATCCATATCCATTAATTGTTATTGATATTGAAATGTCTATTGTACTTGATTGACTATGTACCTGAATTGCTCCTAAAAGTATGCACACCAAATGTTTAACCACATTCCATGATGTTTATTGTTAATTTCTACCTTTGTATCAAGAAAAAAAATCAGTACATGACTAATAAAATGTATTGACAAGTAAGCCATTATACCGTAATGTTCCTAATGAATACTTGATATTGTTATTGATATCCATTGGCCTATTTACATGTGGATTTGATAGAAGTGCCTCACCGACAGGGTAGTGGGTACATACCGTTAGCAATGTGAACATTAACTATATGTGATACCCTTACTGGGAAGGGTTAGCTGTCCTAGCCGTAGGGCCTGATCAGCCTTATGTACATGATATGAGATTGACTGTGTGATTACACATAGTCTACGTGTTTCATGGCCCCTTATCTGTCTTATCTACATGATACGAATATTGTTTATCTGTTCATTGATTCCAAGCTTATATCTTATTGCTTACCACTGATAGCCATTCTTTTATCGATTTAATTGTTACATGTTCCAAACTTCTAAAGACATTTGGTATGTAAAATAATTAGCCTTTAACATGGAAACTGGACATATCGATATTCATTCATTGTATTCATTGTTACTAAACTTCCATTGGTATACTATATTATCATATACCCATATCACATGTGTAATGATATATGCATGCTCACTGAGTATTTTTATACTCACTCTATTGTGGTTTATAATTTTTACAGGAATGAGATAGTGAAGACTGATTCCAAGTCAATTTCTTCTCCGACTTGGAATATCAAGTATAGCAAGGTAGAATATTATTCGCTAAAGGTTATAAGTGTCCACTTATAGAGCTCCATGGTACTATGTATAATTAGATGATTGAGTATTATAGTGATGTATGAATAGTGAAATATTTAATATTACAGTGACATTCAAAATGTAATGTATAATGCATAATGATTGAAAATGTAAATGATAATAAAGTAATAAAGACAGTGACAGAGGTAAATAATAAAATGAAATTTTCATGTTTTGAGAAAGATTTAAAAGTGCTATGTATGACTGTTGAACTGTGAAGTTGAGGGTATAAGGTTGGCAAATTATTGGGAGTGTAAAAATAATTTTTAGTGCAGGTTGTTGTGAACATTGGTTTCTCGCACCCCTCGAACTCATGCCAAGCCGACTGGCACTCACCGGAACCAAGCCCGCACTCGGATGGACTCAAAAATGCGTCTGATCGAAATTAGACCCGGGCCACCACCTCAAGCCAGGGCAGTGCCACCACCCCTTTGGGCGGTACCGTCGTGGCTCGCCGCGCCACCCTTTTGCTGCCGCCCTCCTTCTTCAGCCGTGCCACCAAGGGCCACGGTGGTGCCACCGCCCCCTCCGGTGGCAGCCCTCTTGCCTATAAATAGAGGCCTCCCCCTTCATAGTTAGGGGTCCTAGAATCACTTGAAGTTGATTTTTCCTTCTCATATTTCATATATTCTCCCTCATATACCGATTTCTTCTTATTTCTTTAACTCTCTTTGAGTTTAAAGAATAACCAATTCGGGGCGAGTGGAGCCTACTTTTCTTTAGTTCTATTTGAGCTAAAAAAGGACCAAATCCGGAGCATGTGGAGCCTTAAAATTATTTCTAACAAAATCACCCAGTTGATTTGTTTGTTTTATCAGGTAAAAGACCATCCGACTATCTTCCCGGGCCTTAAACAATCCCCAGTGGAACTCCTAGCCAGGCTAGCAATCAGACCGTCATCAATCCAGCTACCAATCAAAAGTGGAGCTTCGATCCGGGCGAGCAATCCGACCGCCGCCTTCCCAAATAGCAAAGGAGAAGGTATCGTCCCCTAAACTTTCCTATTACTGATAGAGCGTCAAAATAGGTAAATCTCCTTTATTTTGATAGAGCATCAAAATAAATAGTTCAAAGCATGAGAAGTTGGGTATAAAATCAACCCTTCTTCACAAGAAGGGAGAACTGCGTGGGTTTTGATTCCTATTCAATGGGATACGCAGGCAAGCTATCTAAGAGCTTCAAATACAAAGAGGTCAAAGCGACCTATTTTCCATTAATTAAATGCTTTATTGATTGTATTATTCAAGGAATATGAGATCGACCTAAAACCCATAAGGGCTAGAGTTGATATCCCATATTTTTTATATTCTTGGATTGTAATAATTTACTTACCGCACTCTAAACTGCTTTACTGCTTTATTTTCATATAAACTGCCTATGCATATATTTCATTCTTTAAACTATTAGAAGCCAAGTTCAACCGAAAACCTAGTCCCCGAATCCTCTTTGGTTTCAAAGGCTAGTGTACTTATTTTTTCCCTTAGGATAAGATTGGAGTCAAATTGAGTTTTTACCTTAAATTTTCCCAATAAAAATAACTTAAGGTGGCGACTTCAAAATGTCAAAATCATTTTCAAATAATAAGGCGCTAAGGTCGTCTCGATGCATGAGAAATCATCCCCAAAAAATAAGAACGCTTCCCGGTCCTCCCGTGATTGCGGTAGAGGGTGCTCGGGCGAGGCCTCACAGTTGGTGACTCCACTGGGGACAAGCTTTTTTCAAAAGTAAAAGAGAACTACAAATTGGTTGAAAATATTTCTAAAAAACTTTTTTACTTTGCTTTTAGTTTAACTTTGGTTTTCACGCATCACTACATCACCAGTTACAAAATTCAACCCTGGATAACGAGTAGCATTGATCCGACAACTCTCTTTGATTATGGTGGGAGATAGCAAAAGCACCCACCCCGTGACGAATCTTCAAATCCTTTTTGAAGTGGAACGAGCAGGTGTACAATTGGACCCATGCGAAACTCATTGTTTCACCTGTGGTTAGGTATATTCACTGCTCTAGTATGACGGGTACCCTTTAAACCAAACCACCTAGCCTTCATGTACTGAACGTTAGACCTTGGACCTTAGGGCCCATGAGCCATGATAATGTTAAAA
>CANXYC011539041.1:0-25959 GCA_948193065.1 Aleurites moluccanus | reverse complement strand
TTTCAAAATTAAAGACTTGGGATCTTTAAAGTTTTTCTTGGGATTTGAAGTTGCTAGATCAGTAAAAGGTATAACTATTTGTCAACGGAAGTATGCTTTGGAGTTATTAAGTGATGCTGGTTTCCTTGGGTCAAAACCCTCCAAAACACCTCTACTTCCTACAGATAAAGAATTGCACTGCAATAGTCCATTATTATCTGATGTAACTTCTTAAAGAACCCTTATTGGCAGATTATTGTATCTTACAAATACCAGACCAGATTATTGTATCTCTCTTGTTTTAATTAAGTTCAAGAGAAATCTTGTCATTGGGTTTCTTAATGCTAATATATATTGTAATATCTGTAAAAATAATAATAATAATAAGAAGAAGAAAACAGGGATCTGATTGGTTTAAATCAACCAATCAGACCCGTGCTCTGAGGAACAAAGAAAAAAAAACACAGAAGTAGTAGCAGAAGAGAGGAAAAAGAGAGAGAGAGAGAGAGAGAGAGAGAGGAGAGAGAAAAGGAAATTCCTTCGATACGCCGCCGTTTAGCATCACCGCCCGCACCAGGAGGGAGCCCAGCCCCGGACGAATCCATCGGTATAGGTTCGGTCACGAACCGTCGCCAAAGCCGGCCACACTCGCCAACATCGGAAGCGAGCCACCGAACCTTCCGACGCAGTTTTCGGCAGATTTCGACCTCTTTTTCCGGCGATTCCACCACCAGTGCACTCGTCTCAGTCCAAGCTTTCATTTGGCACCTATTTTGCCTTGATCGGAAATTGAAGCTCGGACCGAAAAAATTCCAGTCCGGGTCTTTTTTTGAAATTTTTAGCAAAGTGAGTTTTTATTAACTCTAGAAATTAATTTTGATATTATGGAATATTTTAGAGACCAGATTATAAATTAAATATGGGTTTAGGATACCGATTTAATAATTATGGTGGAAGAAATAATTTTTAGGTTGTCTTTCATTAAGTAAATAATTAAGGTAATTATGAGAAAATTATTTATCGGTACGAATAATTATTTATTTGCAATTGTTGTGAGTTTGAGTTGAGAATTGATAAGGAGGATGTGATAATAAATTGTTGAAAGGTCCCGGTTGGATAATAATTACTTGAATTGGAATAATTTTTGAGAGGGTATAAATTTATTATTTTTCAGGGAGTTATGTAATATTTTAGATAAGAACCTGTCGAATTTTCGGCAGAATCTTTAAATTAAATATTTATTTAATTAATTAGAAAATCTTTTAGTTGGTAATTAATTTATTCTATTGATGATTTTCCTTAGATAATCCGAGTACTTCTGCAGCGGGTCTTAGCAGAGTCAGAGACTGAGTACTTCATTTTATACAGTGAGTTGATATAATTTAAGTTAATAGTGCATTTGAGCATGTCATAAATATTAAATGTATGTCATTTTATACATATTTAATTATCATTCGCTGCATTAGATATTTTGATGCACATATATGATTATGATGACAATTGATGTATTATGTTGAATATGTGATTGATGTGTTGAGATGAAAATAGAATGATATGGAATCCACCTATACTAACTTAGGTAATGTGAATTCCTATAATATGATACGTTATGATGGTAACTGATGAGATATGTTATGAAACGATTACAATGATGTTATTACATGGATTTGTCTGGTTAGAGCTGGTCTCACCGTGGCCCCTAAATATGGATAAGAGAGTATTGGGATGCCTAGTTCGAGCTAGACTCACCGTGGCCCCGTATTTGGATTTTAAGAAAGTTAAGGGAGGGGGTCGGCTCCCATTTATGTTTAGGGATTATAGATGAATGGTGGATTCCGCTGACTATTCTCATCATGAGTGATATATTTGGTTTGTTTTATTGATGATGAACTGTGACTTGACATTTCATATAAATAATTATTGACATGTATGTTTATTTAAATTATATCAGCTTATTGAGTCGAACGCTCACTCCTGTTCATTATTTTTCAGGGTAACTTTCTCACTTCTTCCTTCAAGATCAACTCTGCTTATTTCTTCGTAGAGTACAGACTTTTTTT
This sequence comes from Aleurites moluccanus, assembly GCA_948193065.1. Taxonomy (NCBI): domain Eukaryota; kingdom Viridiplantae; phylum Streptophyta; class Magnoliopsida; order Malpighiales; family Euphorbiaceae; genus Aleurites; species Aleurites moluccanus. The sequence continues at coordinate 23,920 of CANXYC011539041.1, read as the reverse complement.
TAAAGTTATTATGTAATTTTATTACTTTTATTACTTCCGTAATTACCGGTGTGTTAGTTAAATTGTAATATTTAATATGTCAATTGTGGGTGAATAAATCTCCACTTATGTTATGTTTATGTGGATTGTAATATTTTTAGGATAATGTTGTTGGATGATGTACCTCTACTTAATATTATGTTATGTTATTTGTGGAATATAATATTTTGATATTCAGATAAGGCTTGCTACGGGTTCCGGTGGCATATTGCCTTTCCGTTTCTTAGCGCCGATCATGATTTCAAAATGGGGTCGTGACATATATTATAAGAATGAGAATGATGACTTTATGTACTTAAGCTTATTTGATGTACCTATCAAGGACTTTCTAAGGTTACTTAAGTAATCTTTGCTTGAATTTATAAAATGATATTTTAAAAAAATTATCATTATTTTAAGTTTATAGAGAGTTTTATAAAAAATATCATTTCTTGTAAATAGGTGCAAGTTACAAAATAATATATAAAATCATTATTATTTTATAAGTTTATGAAAAATTTTATTAAAAATAGTTATTTTTTGTAAATGCTTACAATATAAAATATTATGTAAAATTATCATTATTTTATAGGTTTATGGAGAATTTTGTAAAAAATGATGATTTTTATAATGCCTGCAAGTTATAAAAGGTATAAAATCAATATTATTTTATAAGTTTATAGAGAATTTTGTAAAAAATTATTATTTTTTTAATACTTACAAGTTATAAAGTAATGTAGAAAATTATTATTATTTTATAAATTTATGAAATTTTTTATAAAAAAGTGTATTTTTTGTAAATACATGTAAGTTATAAGATAGTATATAAAATCAACATTATTTTATAAATTTATAGAGAATTTTATAAAAAAAAATATTTTTTATAAAATTCAAGTGAAGATTATTTAAATTTTTTCAAATAACCCTAGCAGATAGCTATAACCAAATAAACTGATGAATTTATTCGATAGTGTTACTTATAATCACAAGCAAACACCATCATTATAATCTCAAAAAATTAAGCAAATTTTTTTTAAAAAAGAAAAAGAAAAGAAAGCACATATCTTTATAATGGCTAATGCATGCAGATTGCAGGTGGTCATGAAGAACACAACAAAGCTTTGTTCAAGTAAATCCCTTGTCACCATCAATGGAAAGTTTTCTGGCCACCTCTTTATGCAAGGGAAGATGATACTGTCAATGTGAGGGTTGTATCAACAATGTCCCATATAATATTACCATTCACTGGTAAAGAAATCAATTTTGCATCATTGCATTACTGGGACTGATAATATAATAATCAAGTATTTATTTTATAATATAAATTGTTAAAGGGATTTTTCGTGTCCTCATACTACATTGGGTATAAAAAACTGGAAAATACTTAATAGCTGCATCTCCATTCATGGATACAATTGTTGCTGTTGATAACCTAACCGCAATCGCTTTCTTGTGTTGCAAGGATACAGCGGCGTTTTCGCCTCCGGTCCTAAGAACAACTCCTCCAATAAATGGAACATCAGTCACTACAAAATTTTTAGACAACCTTAAAAGTTTGAAGTCAAAAAAATACCCTGCTAATGTTCCATTGACAGTAGACCGTTCTTTATATTTTAAAATTGGAGTTGGAATTGATTCTTGTCCAACTTGTGTTAATGGTAGCAAAGCTGTGGGAGATGTTAATAATGTTTCATTTGTGATGCCAACAGTAGACTTACTTCAAGCACATTATTTACAATATTAGTGGGATTTTTATGTTGATTTTCCAGCAAATCCATCAATGTCTTTTAATTATACTGGAAATTTTACTGAAGGTCTTGCAACAAATAATGGAACTAAAGTTTATAGACTGGGTTTTAAATCTACAGTTCAAGATGTGTTACGAGGTACTGGAATTATTGTACCTGAGAGCCATCCTTTTACCTTCATGGGTTTAATTTCTTTGCTGTTGTTTTGGGAATTTTGATTCTGTTACTGATCCAAAGAAATTTAATCTTGTTGATCCTGTGAAAGGAATACTTTTAGTGTACCTACTGGGGGATGGACTGCAATCAGATTCAGAGCTGACAATCCAGAATTCCTTTTTTATTTTAATTTTTATTCATTCATGGAATCAGCTAAAAAAAACAGCTAGATCTCTCTTTCTAATAAACCTTGACACTACTCTTAACAGGATTCAAATCTGAAATCTCTAGATGAAAATCTTAATTTTTTACTGTTAGAATATTCCCTCACAAACAATTTGATTAATTTTAAGGAGCTTAATTTCTAAAATGTAACTTGTCAAATTAGTCCTTTTCTTGACAAGGAGATAGAACCTAACACATTCTATATTCCTTAGCATAAGTTTCTTTTCTTTTTGAAATAAAATTTGATGCTAAAATATATATTAGATTTCACAGTATTAGTTTAACATTATTTGATTCTTTATACAAAAAATAAAAAAATTAACAGTAAGTGTAACTTCTGAATAATATTATTAAAAATTAATGATTTGTGATAGCACTATTAAAATAAGAGTTTTACATGTCAAGTGATGTTATTGTTAATTTCATAGCAATGATTAATTTTTAGAATTGCACGTCTTAATCTATATATTTAATAAAGTGTATTAATTAAGGCATTGAAAATATTGTGAAATTGTGGTGCATGAATTTGTAGGTGCATGTTTGGTTTATGCACTGCCATTTGGAAGTACACACACCATGGGGATTGAAGATGGCATTTGTGGTGGACAACGGCAAAGACCCAAATTAATCAGCATTACCACCACCTCCAGTTGATCTTCCAATGTGCTAGAAAAATGTTTGTTTTCAAACTGCTTTGAAACCAAATCATATATGCACTACAAGATTAGACATTGAGAGGGATAGTACACATGAAATTAAAAAATTAATTTTCGGTGGATCAATAATTAAAATTTAATTAAGAGACATGATAAATAATAAAAAAAATAAAAAAGGAAAATACTTGAAATTATATAAAAAATTAAATTTGAATCGGCCAAACGATAATTTCTTTTATAAATTAATAATTTTTTTTTTTTAAATAATTCAAGTCCGCCTGAACTCAGGATTACTCCATCCCTGAATAATAGAATATGAAAATGTGGTTGAAATCCACACAAAACAAATATTTTTAAGAATCAATAAACAACAGAGATTTTTTTTTTCTTATATATATATATAAGAAGATAGTGTCATGTTTTACCAATTTAATTTTCTTGGTGGAAAATTTTCACTCTGAGCAGTGTACTTAAGGAAAATATATGTACATACTGTAATTTTTTTTTTTCCAATTGCATTATGGAAAAACAAATCATTAGCTATTTATTGTTTCATTTGTCAGATAAGAAAATTTTATTATTTTAAAGCATTGTTAATTTTGCATTTTTCATTTAGTTGTTGGGAGCTAACTAATAATTTTTTTCTCTCAATACCTAAAACTTGTATTCGTGTATATTAAGTATTACTTATTAGAACAATGATTAATTTCAAAAATTACATTTTGAAATTTTTTCACAACAAAAATCTTTTAAAAGTTTATTGATTCAAAATTAAATAACAGTAGACTAACAGACAATAAAAATTATTGATTTGAATGAATATTATAATTTGAAATAAACTGTACAAATTGCATTAAATTATAAGTGGTCTTAAATTCTAAAATTTACAAAACATGTAAATATATAAAATTGTCTCTATAAATCCTATGAGCTTAATATATTAATTTTATTGAAAATAAATCATCATATTTATATAAATAAAAAAAATTATAATAAAATAATATTATAAATAATGGCTAAAAACAGGCTTTCTATAAAAAATAAATAGAAAAAAATTATTAAAAATAATAAAAATCTTAAATTCCCAAAACATATACCTAAATGTAGGAATTTGATCAAAATACGATAAATTTCATTATGGTGAATCCAATTTATTGCTACATATTTCATTAAACAAGTGAAATTTATAACTAAATATTATCAGTGAATTATATTTTTTATTTTAACTCAAATTGCTTATAAAAAGTTTTTAGGTATGCATCACTTTTTCCTATCCCTAAACATAGCTAATCTTATAATTTTACAATATTACCTCTTGCAAATTACTTCTATAGAAATTATAATTATTAAAAAATATTTTTTAAATTAATTTTTATGTGATATCTTTATTTATAATTATTTAAAAATAATAAATAATTATTAAAATATTTGAATAATTATTATATGCACATTTTAAAAAATATTACAAATATATATAAAATAATAAATATAATTTTGTTAATTAACATTTTTTTTTTTATTTCAAAACACATTAAAATTAAAAATTATATATATATATATATATATATATATATATATATATCTTTATGGTCATTTTACATCTCAATGATAATAATTATATATTAAATATTTATCAAATGATTAATATTTATGTAAGACTGGATAATTAAATTGATAAAAGATTAAATTCTATTATGTATGATCAGACATATGAAAAATGTCAAGTCTGACTAATGGAATAAGGAATTATTAGATTAATAATAATACAATCCAACTTGACTTGCCTGAACTTGATTCAACTTGCCAATGAGTAGATAAAATGACTAATACCAAATTAAATTTTTATTAATTTATTAAAATTATTTATTTTAATCTATTAGTCTAGATCGTATAAAATTATTATATCATAAAAATTATTAATTTATAGTAGTTATACTGTATGTTTGAGTAATTAATAATAATATTATTGAAATAATAATAAATTATAAATTATAAAATAATAATTAATAAAAGTATTCAAAACAAAATCATAAATTTATGAAGTAATATCAAAATTTTAATCCATAACTTGATTATTGTTTGAATCAAATCTAACATTGCTTTTGCTTTTCTAAGACCTTTAACTTTCAATTTTTGACGTTAATTCTCAAAAAATAAATAAATACGTATCATTAGGTGGATACTCCGATGAAAGTAAGAGTTAACTCTTAAGAGTAGCAATATAAATATCATAAAATGGTGGTGTAGAATCCATTAATAGAGATGATACGGTGATTGCTGGTAGGAGTGGCAATGAAAATGGTAATTATAACTATCATTTGTTTGGTCCGAGTGATAAGAAACTTAAATTTTTTAAATAAAATTTTGAATTTTGAATATTATGAATAAAAAAATAAATTTTAAATTTTATCCAATTCAAATTTAAATTAAATAGATCATGGTGAGCTTCAAATATTAAGTGGTCTGGCCGACAAAAAAAAAAACAAAATAGTAACACTAATTGCAGTGTTGAAACTTGAAAATATGTTTTGGATTAATCATTGTTTTTTTAATATTAATAAAAACCAATTTAAATTAAATGAGAGAATTTTAGTACAATCTCCTCCAATGTGCAAATGTCAAGCCGTTTGCATGTCCTATGCACACATTGTTTTGCCTCTGCAAAACAAAAATAAATCAATAATAAATAAATAACTAAATAATGAACATCTGTTATGTCTCCATCTCCTATATAACAAGGGTAAACAATGTTCCTTGGTCTGGTGACTAGTGTCATACTCCAATACCAAGCAGCCACCTTTCAAATCTCCTCTCTCTCTCTCAAAAACTCTTCTCTTTCTCTCTTCAATTCATCCTCACTTATGTTCCTTCTATTAATTTTGATCCTCAATTGCTCAATTAGCCTTTTCTTTATTAATCTAATCTTCTGATAATTAAGTACATATAGTATAATATCTCCATTGCTCTTTATTCTGCTTTGCAGAAAATAATAAAGAAGCTATAGTTTCTCTCTTTTACTGTCGTGCTGATTCCCCTGCTTTCTCCACTTGATCATAATCTTTATTCTACTCACAGTTTCTATCACTTTTGTGTCCTAATATTGTTGAAATTTCTTGGGTAAAAAATCGCTTTGGAGATTCATTTCCTCAAGTTTTGATTTCCTTTATCTTTTTCTCAAATTCTCTGCTTCAAGTTTGAAAAACAAAATCTGGGTTTTACTTGTTTCTTTCTCAGGCTCCTGCCAGGGTGAAAAGATCAGATTTTTTAACCCTCTTTTCAAGATTCTTCTAGATTCTTAAAAGCTGGGTCTTTATTATTTTCTTAAGTTTTTATTTATGCTTGCTAAGAATATTTTCTGCATATGATTCTAAAATTTAATTCCGTTTCAGATTATCTTAAAACCCTCACTCTTTGCATATTCTCTCTGTTTTAATTTCTCTCTCTACTCTGCTCTTTTCCTTCCCAGTTTCAATCACCCCCACCTCTCAATTCAATATGAATTTGTAAGTTGCATTTTTTTATGTATTAATTAAAGTCATGGAAAATCTTTATCCAACTTTGTATATGTCAAATTCAAATTGGTTTAGCCAAAGCACAAAGTGGACTAAAGAGGAGAACAAGGAATTTGAGAGGGCTTTGGCTATGTATGATGAGAATGAACCAGATAGATGGAGAAAAGTAGCATCTAGAATTCCAGGAAAGTCAGTTTATGATGTGTTCAAGCAATATAAGGAGCTAGAAGAAGATGTTAGTGACATAGAAGCAGGGAAGGTACCAATTCCTGGTTACCTTAGCTCACCTTTCACATTTAATTGGGATGATGATCGTGATTTCGATGCCTGTAGAAAGAGGCCTTTAGCTACTAAAAATGGTGATCAGGAGAGAAAGAAAGGCGTTCCATGGACTGAAGATGAGCACAGGTCAATTCACTTTGGCTATTTAAAAAAAATGCATATAAGTTGTCTTTAATGGTTTCTTTCCGTAATCATTTTGTGTTGTTTAAATTTATAACTTGCCTCTAATGGTACTAATTATTTGTGATTTGTTTTCAGGTAAATTATCTAAAAACCAGCTTAAGGGTGAAAATCTAATGAATTAGATTATTTTTCTTGCAATGTTCATGTCTTGTTAATTTGATTGATGGTGATGAATTATAATTAGTTTGGGACTAAATTTTAGTTGAGAATTAGATTATATTTTCCTCTTATATGTTCATGTCAACAAACTTGAACGATGATGATGAATTATGATTAGTTTGTGAATAAAGTTTAGTTGAGATTTAGATTATTTTTTTTTCTAATGTTCATAACTTGTGTTGTTAATTTAATTTGATTGATGATGATGAATTATAGGCGGTTCCTTCTGGGGCTTCTAAAGCATGGGAAAGGGGATTGGAGGAATATCTCTAGAAATTTTGTTGTCTCTAAGACTCCAACTCAAGTAGCAAGTCATGCACAAAAGTACTTTATAAGGCAGCAGCTTTCTGGAGTGAAAGATAAGAGAAGACCAAGTATCCATGACATTACAACTTTCAATCTCAATGATACTAATACTCTATCAGATGGCAATAAATCTGCTTTGTCAATAGAGCAGTCTAATGCCCTTTTATCACACCGAAAGCCAACTAATATGCAGAAAAAGTTGGTTGATTGGAACCACTCAAAGGATGGATCAATTATGGTCTTGGATTCAACTCAAAATGATTTTTCTTCCAATAGTCTCAAATTTCAAGAGCAAAATATATATGGCAGCGCTTATATCAACCCATATAACTTGGTTTTCCAGAGACATCAAATCCGCGGATAAATAGGCTGCAAGTGCTAAATCTGATTGTGTTTAAGAGAATCTGAATGTTAGTGCTTTTTGCCATATTTCGGTATGGTTTAGTTAAATGGGTAGTTGTGATAGTCATTGTTTCTGGACATAAATCCAGATGATGAGAAATGAAATCTAATTAAGCTTAGCATGTATCAGAAAGCACAAAGCAGCAGTAACAAGAAACCTTCTTTGGCTATTGATTTTATTTATCAGATTCTGAGACAATGTTCTAATCTTAAAATTTAGTTTACTTCTGCTTTTTAAATTCCTTCAATTCTTTTACTAAACAAAATCTTGATGATTACAATGTCTGATGCAAAACTCAACAATTTTGGCTTTATTCTTCAAGAACAGTAAAAGAAATTTATGTGAATTAGGTATAACAAAAAATGAAAATTTTGCTGCGCATTTCAAAAGGGTAATCTAATTCTCTACGTCACAAATCGATGTGGCCAAGTTAAAAGCTGACTCACTCTGCACAATTTTTGAAATTCTATGGTATCTGATTGCTTTGCCTTTTTCTGATCAAAGCCCTTCAAGCTATTCTTATTTCTTAGCTTTAAGCATCTGTATAAGGCCAAGTTGACCAAAGCTATTTGATGATCACTTAGTTGCAGCTGAGTTTGCATTCCACTAATTAATTGAAATCCATGTTTTAACATTTCCTGTGTAATTAATCATCGATTTTTCTATAACCAATCCGACTTCGCCTTTTTTCGTGATATTTTTATCTTTTGGCCAATCCAATTGTCAGTGGTGGAAAGCAATACTGTGTTTTTCATCAGCTTTCTTTTACTGGTCTCTTAAAGAATCAATGCTTTTTTCTTTCTTATGATTCTTTATATTTACTTTGCAACTGTGCTTAGATTTTGTGCACTAACTTGTTCATGGGAATACGAGTATCTATTGCTTTAAAATGAGGCTGGTTATGTGTGAAATTGACTTCTTCTTTGACCTTGGAGGAATCTGATCCTATTTTTCTTCTAAATTTTACTCCGAAGATTCCTCTTCTACTTACAGCTATTATTCATATTTTTTATTTTTCTAGAAACACAATCATACAGATTTTCACAAGAAAACATACTACTGATTTGTTTTCCTCTTTTTCTTTTTTCCCATTAGAAACTTTTTTTTATTCGAATATGAGATATGTAACTACTCGCATTACAAGACAGTACTCGACTATTGAACTATTAACATCTTATTTTGAATATAATATAAATAAATATTAATTGAAATTATATTTATGTTTAAAAAATAAAGAAATTTTCTGATCTAATTGGAGAAAAAGCAAGATGGATGTGATGAGATCTCTAAATATGTATGTAAACTAAGCAACAAGTTAGTATTGTAAATATTGATAGACTAGTTGAGACAATTTTGTAAAGAGCAGTTGGTCAATCTTGTAAATATCTCAGTTAGCTAATGGTATATTAGTAAATAGACAATTGTTAAATACCAGAATTCGATGTACAAATACTTGCTCATTAATTCCAGATTACATTTTACTTAATTTCTCTGATATCTCTCGAAAGTTCCTCGGGTTTCATACAAAATTTTGTATTGCCATGGCATATAGATGTTTCTTCTTGGTACAGAGCGGGCTTGAATATGTGATTCTGAATTATCTAGTTATTAATTATAGATTGTTTATATGATTGAAGTAATAAAGGGACCTGAAACCCTAGAATTAGGAGAGGGTGATTCGCAAAGTAATAGCAACCAAAATACTAGGACTGAAGTTCAAAATTCTAGAGATCCTTTGTTACTTCATAGTTCAGATCATCCAGATATGGTACTTGTAACCACTTTTAGAATTTGTTCAAATTAAAAAAAGAAGAAAAGTAGTTATTTTTAAAAGGTGTGTCTTTTCTAAAAATATATGGTTATAATCTAAAAGTTATATTTTTTCTAAATAGTTATTTTTTAATTTTAAATTAAAAATTATAACTTTACATTAAAAGTTATATTTATTCATAAGGGTCACAACTTTTGAATTTTTCTATTATAAATACATGTGTTTGTGAATTCATTTAATATAATTTTAACTACTAAAACTTTCTTGAGTAAAATAATTTCATATAGTCAATTTTCTTTTCTTTTATTCCAAAAGATCACTTAATTTTCTTTTATTCCAAACTTAAAGTTTTTCACTATCTGCTTAGTGCAAAAGTTTTAAAAACATGTCATATCCACTAAAGCTATTTGCATTCAATTCCATAGCAATCTCGAAGAGGAGAGTGAGCAAATATCACTTTTAGGAAAGCGGATTTACGCGTTTCAAGTCTTGTGTCTTAAATTTACTTGTGTTCTTATTTTCTTCTAATATTTATAGTTGTTATTTATTTGTGACTTCTATTGTGAATACAATATTTTTCAACAGGAAATCCTGGCACTGGACTCTGGAGAAGACTTTGGAGGTGCCCCCTGATATTGACAATCTAAATCCAAGAGTTCAGAAATAGTTTTCAGAATTGGCTAAAAACTGAAATTGGATTTGATGGATGGAGATTTGACTTTGTTAAAGGGTATTCTCCTAGCATTACAAAGATTTATGTGGAAAATACTTTGCCAGATTTTGCAGTGGGAGAAAAATGGGATACTCTTGCTTATCAAAGGGACGGAAAGCCTGAATATAATCAGGACTCGTGTAGAGGTGCACTAAAAGATTGGGTTCAAGCTGCTGGTGGAGTTGTTAAAGCATTTGATTTCACAACAAAAAGGATTCTTCAAGCTGCTGTGGAAGGAGAATTGTGGAGATTGAAAGACTCAAATGGAAAACCATCGGGATTTATTGGATTATCACCACAAAATGCAGTAACGTTCATTGATAATCATGGCACTGGCTCTACTCAACATCTTTTTGGCCACTCCCTTCAGATAAAATCATGCTTGGCTATGCTTACATTCTTACTCATCCTGGAGTTCCTTCAATAGTAGTAAAACACTTGTTCTCCATCTAACTTATTTGTTTACGTGATAAACACTCAATTTTTTCTTATTTTTTATTTACCTTGGAGAATTGGAGATACCAGACATTTGATTATTAAATTATAAATCTAATTAATATTTGTCACAACATTAATACTATATTTTTGTTACTTCAAATTATAAATCCGTTTGATGTGATATTATTTTATTTTATTTAATACCAATCATTATTTTACCGGTACATCAAGAAACTGCTTTAAATTTATCGTTAAACAAGTGAACTTTTCTTTTTGTTTTTTTGGCAGTTGTATGATCATTTCTTTGAGTGGTGACTAAAAGAAGAGAATAGTAAATTAGCAACAATCAGGAAGAACTATGGGATTAATCAGGACAGCTCTGATAATAATTTTGAAATCTCATCCCTCAAATTTCCAGGTTGCTACCTCTCGAAAAGACTATAGTGTGTGGGCTAAAAACTAAAAGTGGAAGTTATTGACCAACTAGCATCTGTTCATGTGGAAAAGATTTGAATTATTTAATTAAAAGTTTTGAATTCGAATCCTAAAAATATAAAAAATATTGTGGAGAGAGTACCAAAAAAAAAGTGGAAGATCTTGATCCCCATTTCGAGAAGTTGATTGTGTTGATCTCCAATTATCAATGTATCATCCCATATTGTATTCCAGAAATTTGAATATTAATAAGAAAAATATAATTAGTATAATAATTAAAATATAAATAAGCATTATAATTCATCATGAAAAAATTGACTGATGAATTTTGATTCAATACTACTAGAATTATTTTTATAATTTGAACTTTAAATAACCTAATTAATAAAAACGAAGTGTTTGTAATTGCATTTAATTTTTCAATAAATATAGACAAATACTATTTATTATACAAATAATTACATAACAAATTAATGATAACCGCTTATAAGTATATCAGGATGTAATCAAGCTGAGCCGAGAAAGTAAAGTGTTGAGCTTGAGATTTAATTGTATAATTTGATTCGATTATTATTAAAAAATTAAATTATTATATTTATTAATATTAAAAATAAAAATCATATTCAAAATGGAATGAGTAAATAATGATATAATATAAAATATATTTAAAATAATATAAATCTTAATATTTTATTAATTAAATTATCAAGCCCCGACTCTATTGTACACGTAACTGGCACTAGGGAACAAGAAAATATAAAACTTCCAGAACTCGTAATAAATTTGACTTACCACTGAATGACAAAATTACAATATGACAGTTGTAACTGTCATAAATAAGGGTTATGAGCCTACCTATCAAGCAGAACCTGAACAATATATCAACTTTCCGCCACTCAGAGCTATCATCATACATATAGCATCATTATGATCTGATTTCTGCCTAACAAGATAATAAACAAAACTAAGACCATAAATCTAGTACTGAAAATAACAATGCGGAATTTTAGAGGTTTTAATACAATGAATATAAAATAATTTCATAATAAAATAAAATAATTTCACTGCCTAAGAAATAAAATGTAGGAATACTCAAGTTAAAAACTTAATCTTTTTGAACTCGACCCGAAATCTAGAAAAAAATATTTGTATAGGGGTGAGCGTTCGACTCAATGAGCTGATATAAATTAATTTAATATGCAAGTCATTTATTAATCTATGTGAAGTGTCACATCACACATTATTATCCATAATCATACATAACATTCATAATGGAAAATGTCCGAGCAATCCAACTTCATCTAGATTTTTGTTTATTATAAATGGAGAGTCGACCTCCCTCCCTTGACTCTCTTAAAATCTAACTATGTGGCTACGATGAGTCTAACTCTAATCAGACATCCCTATATTCTCTTATCGATGTTCAGGAATTATATTGAAATCATTCTCTAATCAGACAATTTCTGTAATAATGTTATCATCATAAATCATTTCATATCATATTATGTCGTGTTTTACTATATCATTAATGTTTTATATATTAGTGGTGAATTCTATATCATCATATTTTTCGTCGCAAACACATACATACAATATTATTTATTATTAACATCATATAATATGGCATAAACATACATAATTCTTCTAAATTTAATGGAATAGTGATAAATTATATATATATATTCAATACTTACTTGTCATGTTTAGACGCAAAGTTAAATTAAAATATATCAACTTACAACTTGATAATCATCGAGCTGGCTGGCTCACTCACAGTGCCTCTTGACTAACAACAATGGAAGACATTTAAAATACTGAAATCAAATACAAGAATTATTAGAAAAGTATAGAAATATGGACTCAGAATTAAAAAGAATGATTTTCAAAAATTTATCGAAATTTCGGCAAAATTCTTCCTAAAATAAAACGTAGCCCCCTGAAACAAAAATCACAACACCTCTATCATTCAACCCATAAATTCACATCCAACACAACCATTTAATTATCTCCTCTGGATCTTCAACTCAACAATAAATATTTATAGCAATTATTGTATAACTCAATTATCTGATTAAATACTTATAACAATTTGATAATTAGTCCAATCCATACCTATTAATTATTCCACAAAATAAAATAATCAATAACATCAACCAACAATCAATTTCAATTCTTTAATTTATAATACTTCAAAAATAATAATAATAATCTCAAGTGACTCAATTAACCAATCCAAACTTATATATCTCAAAAACATTCACTAATATCATATCAACTTTAGATTCATTAACTAATAATCATTTCCTCAAATAATTCATTTAATCAATAATTTAATTATTCAATCTCCGAAAATAATTTCTCTAATAATTTAATAAATTATTCTAACTAATAATTTATTCGCAACAAACTCCATTATTAATAAATTTTCATCATTTCAAAATCTTCATCCAAATAAATTTCATAATAATATAATGTAATAAACTTAATTTATCTAAATTTTTACATCTTGATAAAATACAAATATTAATTATTTACTATCTAAGTTCCACAAATATCATTTAAATTATATTCACAATTACTTTCAATTAATACCATAAATTTACCTTAATTTATAAATTTAAAATAAACACAATTATTGATAATTTATTGTCCGAAAATTTTAAAATCATTGTCAAACTCAATATTTTTTCATAATTACTATTTAAACAATTTTCTTAATAATTTTAAATAATCTAAAATAATTTATCTTAATTTACTCGATCAGTTATTAAATTTTAACTGTCTAAATTTTTTAATATCACTATAAATACTCAATTATTTTTACAAAATTATCTCCAAACACTCTTCAAATAATTAATAAATAAATTTAAACATATTTCCTTAAAATTTATCAAAAATCTAAGTGGCTCTTTTTTCGGTCCAGGCTGTAGTCTTCGATCGAGGCAAATGAGATACTGTTGAAAAGCCCATGAAAAATGAAGTCAAATGAAACTAAAATTACCGGAAAAAGATGTCTGAGCTGACCGGAATCTGTAGAAGAATGTCCATCGCCGACGAGTCATTAACCTGTGCGTTCGATTTTCACCCGGTGACTATCCATGGCGAGATTCCACAAGCAAGGTCGCCTTAACCTCCCCTTCATCGTGGTGGCGCGTGTGTCGGCAGTTTCCCGTCCCCTTTACTGTCTATTCTTTCATTTCCTTTTCTTCTTTCTTATATATATATATATATATATATAATAAATTTAAACTTTAAACTTTTAATTAACTATTTTTTTAATAAAAATCTAGATTATCTTTCCAAACATAAACATAATATTTTAAAAATTCCATCGATTAAAAAACTTATGAAAATAGAGAGTTAAAAAATTAATAATTCGATTAGAATTAAAATTGATATACATATATATGTATATATAATTTGATATTTATTATATATATGATGAAAATAAATATAATTTGATATTTTTTATTTTTTATTTTTTATTAAAAAATAAAAGAAAATTGACTCGTTCGAATAAAAAAATTGATCTGATTTGATTAATTTACCGATTAACAAACTGATTCACTAGTTTTTTAACTGATTTTTTAGGGACGATTTTTTAAGAATTGACCGGACTGATTTTTGATTCGATTTCTAATTTTTCAATTTGACTGATCGATTCGGTCTGATTTTAACAACAATGCATAAACATAATAATAATAATAATAATAATAATAATACAACAAATATTTAATTTAATTAATTTTATAATTATTAATTAAAATAATTAATTTAAATAACTAAATAAATCATTACAAAAAATAAATAATCCATAATAAAGTTAATATAATATTTATAAACTAATGATAAATAATAATAATAATTAAATTAAATTAATTATGCTAGTAAATTAATAATCATTTTAACTAATTTAATAATTATAAAACTAATAATTTGCAATACTTAAAAAATCAAAATAATTGATTTAACTTAATAATTTTATAATTAAGTAATTTGCCATTCATAATACATTAAAATACCAAAAATTCAAAATCAAATCTTAAAATCAAATTTTATTTACTATATATATTATTTTATATAATAAAATATTATAAAACCGGAAAAATTTATATAATTATTAAATATTCTTAAAATATTATTATTATTTGATAAAATAAAATTATAAAAATAATTTAAAAAAAATCTAGGTTTTACATAAATCCACTAGCTACACAAATAAAATATTATAATACTCAAAATCAAATTCGACTTTACTAAATTTGATTCAACAAGTTGAATTCAAATATTTTTATGAGTCTAGTTGAAAACAACCTTAAAGCATAATATATTTTTTCCTTGTAATAAAAATTTAAAGTTAAATATATATATATATAATTAAAAATTATTTTCAATATAGGCAGACCGAGGTCAATTTGCTTGTTTTAACATTAGCATCTCTTTGATAATAGGAAAAATTACACCATATACGATTTTTTTTTTCATTTTTATTGTTATTTTTTCTTTTATATTTTTATATTTTAAAAATATAATTTTTAATATATGTATGATATATATTTTGATATATATTTGATATATATTTATTATATATTTGATATATATCATATTTTTTATAATTTTTTAAATATGTAAAGTTTTTAAAAAATATTTTTATAATAGTAAAAGTAAAACTTTTTTTATATATTTTTGTATTTTTATAAAAATTCCTTGATAATATTGACTCATTGTGGTTCTGCTACGTGGGACTGTTTCTTGAATTTACTATGCTAAACATCTACTTTAGAGTCAATATGGAATTTTATGTTATTAAGTGATTTATCTTTTATTTTATATAATTTTGTATATGTCGTATCAACTTTTTTAAAAATATTTTATAATCAATAATTTTTTATTAATAATATAATATATATAAAAATATATGTAATAAAAAAATGAGATATTAAATAAAATAAATGGTCTAAATTATTTTAAGAGAATATTACATAAATATATTATTTTTTATTTTTTTTTATTTTACTGTTGTTATTTTTTTCATTTTTATTATTTTTTTTATATATTTAGTATATATTTAATATATGTGTGGTATATTTTTAGTATATATTTGATATATGTTGTATTTTTAAAAAAATATTTTTAAATATATATTATTTTTAAAAAAATATTTTTAGATATGTAATATTTTAAAAAAAAATTACTGTTAATATTTTTTATTTTTTAAGGTATTTTTGAAAAAATCCCTTATTTTAAAGCACAGTCTTTAATCTATTAACTGAACCAACCGACTCAATTGGGCCTTGCTGAACAGTGACATAGTTTAATGATTTCTTTTCTTCGGAGGGGAAAAAGTGTTGGATAAAAGTAGAGGTGTAATTTAATGAAATGGAATTGATTCAGTGTTGAGTTTGAATTTGATTAGAATATTCCTCATTTAAAACTTGACTCGAGTTTTAAGAATTTTTTATTTTCAAACTTGAATCTAATTCCATGATCATTAATCAAAAAATTAAATTAATTGATTTTTTTAATATTAAAATAAAATTTCAAATAATTTAAATTTAAATTAATAAATTATTAAATATAATATAAAATATATTTAAAATTATATAAAGTTTCAACATTTAATTAGAATCATAAAATAATTCCTTAGGTTATTTTATGTGAAAATGAGAAGAGGAGGAAAAATTTTGGGCGGCTTGGAATTTTGTAGATCGATGAAGATTGAAATTTTGTTGAAAAGTTAATGTGTAGATTTTACATATAAATAAATAAATAGATATTTTAGTGAAAAGTTATAGAAGCTTTTAGGAAATAATAATAATAATAATAAAATTTATATGTTGTCCACCACCCAAAACAAAAACAATAAATTAACAAATGAAAGAAAGCAAATAAACAAGTATGAAACAGAGGGGAATTTTAACATTGGCTTAATTTCAAAAAAGTAATGTGATTTACTTTTTGATAAAAAATATATGTGATTTATTTCGTTAATAATTAAAAATATCGAAGACTAATATTTTAATACTTTTTATATGGTGATTACTTAACGATAATTCATTATTTTTTAAATTTTATAAAATATCATATGGATTATATATGTGTAATTTTTTTTAAATAAAATATTAATAATTAGTAATTTAAAAAGGATAATAAATTTTAATTTTTAATCTTTATAATCTATAATTTATAAATTTTAAAAATTTATTTTCTTTTCAAAATTATTATTTATTAATATTTTATTTTATTTTTAAAATTAAAAATTAAAAATTTATAAAATTAAAATTGTAATATTTTTTCAATTTTAAATATTTTAAAAATAAAATTAAAATTGAAAATTCTTCAAAACATTTTAAATGTATAATTTTAAGAATAAAATAAAATATTGAAAATTAATAATTTTGAAAGAAAATAAATTTAAAAATTAAAATGTTTAGAATTTATTTCCTTTTTCAAATTATTATTTTATTCGCGACTTTGTAACTTTTGTGATGTGCATAATATTTTTTGTTTTTTAAAGAAAAAAAAAAAGAAAAATGGAAACTGGCAAAGCAAGAGCTTACTTAAAACAGTTCTGTACAATACAGTGACTGCAACATTATGCCCCATGGATTACTCTCATGCCAATTTTAGCCCAACATTAATGACTCATCCCACTACATATTTCTCACCCACTTGATGTTTTTAAATTACGATTGTTAGAGGGTATTATTGCAAAAAAAAAAAAATAAAAAAAAAAAAAAAAATAAAGACCTATTTTCCTCAAAAATTTAAAAAATGTCATTAATCCAATGGTGTATTGCTCAACAGCTAGTTTTATTCTGAAGCATAATATTGCTTTTGCACCAAATGTTGATGCCAAAAAGGGAGGCTGATTCTTTTGTAAGTATGGAAGATAAAAACAAACAAAATGTTGATTAAATAAAATTCGTCAAGACATTATATGGTGGTCACAATGGTTAGTGCCCACAAATTTGCTAAAGGTAATTGTGTGTCACATCCCTCTCTTTAGGGAATGCAACCGTAATATCCAATTATATTCAGAAAACTACGAATCTCTATCACATTAGTTGGCTTCGACCATTCAACAATTATTTCTACTTTTTTAGGATCAATTTTAATTTCTTCACTATTAATAACGTGACACGGAAAACACACCTTTGATAGTCAAAATTTACATTTTGAGAATTTGGCATACAATCAATGCTCTCAAAGTGTCTGCAATACTATTCTCAGATGTTCTTCATGTTCATCTTGACTTCTGAAATAGATAAGGATATTATCAATAAAAACAATGATAAATTTATCCAAGAATTGCTTGAATACCTATTCATAAGATTCATAAATGTAGCAAGAGCATTTGTCAACCCAAATGGCAACACTAATAATTCATAATGCCCGTATCTAGTCCGAAAAGTTGTCTTCGACACATCTTCTTTTCGGATTCTTAACTGATGATAACCCGATTGAAGATCTATCTTGGAAAAATAACCACCACCTTACAACTGATTAAATAGTTCATCAATCATTAGCAAATGATATTTATTCTTGATAGTCACTTTGTTTAATTGCCGGTAGTCGATATACATCCGTAATGTGCCATCTTTCTTTTTTACAAATAACATCGGCGCATCCCAAGGTAAACTACTAAGCCGGATAAAGCCTTTATCAAGCAACTTTTGCAACTGTACCTTTAACTCCTTCAATTCAGTTGGTGCCATTCTATATGGAGGAATAGAGATAGGATTAGTTCCCGGAAGAACCTCAATTTCAAACTCAATCTCCTTTTCGGGTGGCAATCCAGGTAAATCTTTCGGAAACACATCCGGATATTCATTCACCATCGGAATCTGATTTACCCCTTTCACAATTATCTGGGTATCAATCACATAGGCCAAATAACCCTGACATCCTTTTCGGAGAAGCCGTCTAGCTCCTATAACAGAAGTAAGGCTTGCTGAGATACCATGCCTTTCACCTTGAAATACAAAACTATGCTACCCCTCTGGTATGAATTATACTCTTTTCTCATAACAATCAATGGAGGCACGATGCTGAGACAGTCAATCCATACCTAAAATCACATCTATCTCCAGCACAAGCAACTCTACTAAGGTCATTGGAAGTTTTTTATCCTCAATTTCTACTATACACATGTCATATTCTCTATCCACATTAATAGTTTTACCTAAAGGCGTAGAAACCTCTAATGGTATCTCCATTTGTCTACTATCCTTATCCAAATTCTTTGCAAATATAGAAGATACAAATAAATGGGTAGTGTCGGAATCAAATAATACTGTAGCCAAATGGTTTTGAATCAAAAGTGTACCTTCCACAGTAGTATTCAAAGTCTGCGCCTCCTGGTGATTCAGGGCAAAAACTTTACCCTGACTTCTGCCAATTGGTGGCTGTGCTGATGCAGTTTTAGTACCCTGGCCTCTGCCTCTGCCTCCCTAGCCTCTATTACCCTGCTGACCTTGTTGTACAGTAGGTTGTGACCTTGGGGAGGTAGTCTGTTGACCTCTCATTTGGAGACAATCATTGATGAAATGACCTTTCTGCCCACATTTAATACAAACCCCACACAATCGTCTACATGAACCATTATGTCTTTTGCCATAATGCTGGCAAGTAGGATAAGTCTGACTAGTCTGCACTGCTCTAGATACATCGGCAGACACTCTCGGGGCTAAAGATGCAGCCTAGATCTTGTTTGTCCCCCTGCTCTCCTCTGTCCACCCTGACCTCTACTACTACCCCTTCTTATATGTTCTCTTACTACTCTTTCTTCTTTGTATTTCAATTCCATCTGAGTAGCCTTATCAATGATCTTGGTCAAGAATGTAAAATCTACTGATAGAAGGGATTTGTGCAAAGAGGCATGTAGTCCTCGTCTAAACCTATTTATCTCAGCAGCTTCATTAGACACAATTTGCCGAGCAAACTTCACTAGCCTCAGAAATTCCTTTGCATACTCTGGTACAGTCATATTGCCCTGCTCTAACCTCTCAAACTATATCATCCTCCTGTCTTTTTCTCCCTCTATTAGGAACTCATCAATCATAGACTGCTTGAATTCTGCCCAAATAGGTGGATCATCACCATACAATCTGATCTCTACGTGCCTCTCAAACCAATCTCAAGCTCTGTCTATCAATAATAACCCCACCAGCGTAATAGCTCGAGCCTCTAAACAGGGTAATCTCCGGAGTACCTTCTCAACCTGTGATAAGAATCCAGTAGGCTCATCTCCTTGCTTGCTTTTATACTCAGGCAATCCCAGCTTCAGAAAATTATACATCGAGATGCCCCCATCATTGAGACCCCTTCTGACCTCTCGGTGTGCAACTAGCTCTGGAGGTGGAGCAACAACTGGTGGTGGAGGCACTGGTGCTGGCATAGGCTCTTGCCTCATTCTTCTCAATTCAACTTTCTCTCCTTTTAACTGCTCATTTTCTCTTATTAGCTCTTCATTCATAACCTCAAAATTTTCTTCTACTACCTCCTTTTCTATATCCAATCTTCGTCTTACTGGTGGCAGTTCCACGTCCTCAAATTGTTCTAGAGCTAACCGAGACTCAACCTCAGCCTCTAATCTCCTTTCGGGATGAGGAGGACCCTGCCTCACTGGCTCTAGTAGAAAAGCACCTCGTCTTCGTCCTCTAGGACGCCCCTATGCGGCATTTTACTATAACAAAGACAAATGAGCAATTATTAATTAGCGATACTCAGATAAACACATATAACAAATAACTAACAAATAACGATTTAGGAATTCCTATTGCTTTATGGTTTTCCTATACTTAATATCTTATATGTTCTTAATTAAGTTTTCTATTATATAAGGTATTTCTTTGCTCTTATACCAACTCTGTCACATCCCTCTCTTAAAGGAATGCGACGGTCCTAAGGTATAGGTAAACATAAGGCCCCCTAAACCCGTAGAACCCAATGCATATATTTTATAGAAATTTCGCCATAACTTCCTGAACATTCATATTTAAACCCCCATATGAAATAATTCTTTCAACTGCTTGATCAATGGTCTTCTTTCTACAGCTATATGTGATAGACTGCCCATTGATTTTCAGCTTAGAACATTTGCCACTACATTTGCTTTACCATGGTGATAGAAGATATGACAATCATAATCTTTCACCAATTCAACTCATCGCCTCTGTCGCATATTCAAATCTTTCTACTTCAAAATATATTGAAAGCTCATGAACTCAAGAGTATTTTGATACTTATTAAGATCGGTGAGGATGTCGGATGCCACCGGGATCGAGGAGAAAATATTTCAAGGTTTTTATGGCAAAAAAAGAGTGAGTGGGTTAACACCGTCCGCATATTTGAGACTGGAGGATGAGAGCTCCGCAATTATATAAATTGCTCCTGGCAGCAGTCGTCGTCAGCGAGTGGACTCTATGTGCCACTGGAGGTCCAAGAACTCTAATAGGATGCCTTCCGCAAGTACATTGCGATTTCGAAGCTAGATTGTGAATATTTGACTTCGATAAGCCTAGAATACTCCCCATTAAGTTGGTTTCAAGTATTTAAAATACGCAAAAATTTAGAATGCTTATATTTATTTATTTTAATATTAAATAGATGATTTAGCATGGAATTATTAAAGATGAATTATTGTCTTCGATAACCTTCTGTTAATTATAAAGTTGTTTACTAGCTTAATTAATTTTATTTAAAGTATTTTCATAAATAATATTGTAAATAATGATTTTTATGTTATCTATATTTTATATAGTTTAACTAAAATGTCAAAATGAGATTTTGGATTATTTATGTGATTCTTAATTAGTATGCTTCAAGAACAAATTAAACAAGATAAATTGATTTTAAATAGAGTCAAATTCGAGAGTAATTTATTAAAATTTGATTATTATTATTATTATTATTATTATTATTAATTAAATATTGAAGCAAGTTTTATGAAATTAGTCAAATAAATTAATCTTAGGATGTTATTATTTGGATGTGTGATTTATTTTCTATAGTTATATGTTTATCTATGACAAATTAAATAAAATATTTTTAAAAATTACGATAAGTTATGTTGGATGGAGAATTTCTGATAATTGAGTTGATTGATAAGTTGAAAATCCATAAGAGGACATTGATTTGTTGTTGATTGTTGAGAATTACCTGAACCTGATTTCCCTTTTATAAAATATTTAAATATAAAAAGTCGTTTAAAAGGGATAGTAGGTAGCTTTTGAGTGTGGTCCAATATTTAATGTAGAAATAATTTTATATGTTGATGTTGGAGACTCAAAAGGAGTTATTGAGTTGATGTTGGTTATTGTGAGCCTGCGGCTATTTAGAAGTAATTTATGTCTTTGTTTTAGCTTGGAAAATATTTTAGTTTTAATTGAGATCCTGCTGAAATTTCGGCAAACCATATAGAGTCATTCGAGTGTGGCTTTAAATGTAAAGTTTGTATTATCAGTATTTGATGTCTCTTATATGTTATATTGTCTAGGTATCCATGCCTCTTTTTAGCCGTCAATTAACAGGTGTTCTAGAGTGAGAGCTAGTTAGGTCGTCGTCGCATTGTGGGTGCTACTTCCTAATATATTTTTGAGCTTTCCATGCATTATGTATGTTATGTGAGCATTCTGACATGTGTTTGTGTATGTTTCATTAATACCCGTGATGCATATTACTTGTGGTTGCTGGATAGAATTAGGATGATATATGACCACTTAGATTATGAGTATGATATGATAATTATGGTTTAATAAGCATGATATGATGAATTATGACTAGTGTGACGGCGGGGGCTTGCTCATCGCATGTTGCTACTTGCTAGTGGGGCTAATGTTGTTTGGCTTAGGCCGTGATAATGAAACCCTATGTATTGAATCTAAGAAATATTATTTGGAATAAAAGAGCTAGGTAAGGGGATCAGCTCTCCAAATTGAGGTTTAATGTGATTCCTATGAACTAATTATCATTCTTGTTACTTGTTTGTATAACATGTTGCACGAGCATTTTATGTAGCAAGATAATCAGGTTGCACTAGTTTGGTATATTGGTTAGTATCGCCACTGTTTTGAAACGCTCATCCCTTTCTCCTTAATTATTCCATATTATAGGTTGAGTTTGAGAAGTTAAAGTTTTGTTGAGTAACCTTGCCTTTCATCATTTGATAGTGACTTTTATTTTATTATGTAATTATATTCAGATTTGTATTGTATTATAAATTATAGAACTCTGCATTACTATTTGTTGCTTCCATTCGTTCATATTTCTGCTTATAGTTAAGTTGTTAAGTTGGAGGATAATTGAATTTTCTCAATCTAATTGATATATTGTTTTATTAAGTATAAATCTTTTTAGTGATAATAATATAGATATGATGGATATAATAGCCCTAAGTAATATATAATTATTATATTTGTATTTATATTATGCTTTACAAGTGGGATATGGTCTTTGTTTTGTGATTGTTATAATTATCATATTATAATTTTATAGTTTAGCAAGTAATCAGACTTAATACGAGTTTTGAAATTTTTACACTTTTCTGTTCCCTAATTTTGATCATATGCTCTCAAATTCGAATCGTAACAAGTATATTTTATCATTTCATTATGAATTCAACTAACAATATTATCTCGTTTTTTCAAACTTTTTAGCTGTATAATTTGTTTTTTAATTTTAAATGACATGTGATATCCAACACAATAATACGTGAACGCAGCATCAAAAAATAAAAAAAATTATTTCACTTCCATAAAATTAGTAGTGATAATTATATTATCGTTAAAAATTACAATATCAAACTGTTAAAAAAATATATCTTAACCCCCAAATTTAATAAATATTAAATTACATAATATTTTATTTATTTTTCTAAATATAAAATATCAATCTGTAATTAATTTGGTATATA